>JAVJIF010008310.1:0-168832 GCA_038442645.1 Agave tequilana | reverse complement strand
TATGTGCACCCCGAGTCAAGTAACCAAGCATCTAAGTACTTACCTTTTCTGACTGAACTGTCAAGACATCACATAGATTCTCATCTGCTTGTTCGATAACCCCCGCTTGATCTGGCTTACCACTGGTACTAGCCCCATCAGAATCTTTATTGCCTTTCTTCTTCAGTATCTTCTTGTATTTCATACAATTCTTCTTGATGTGCCCTGATTTTCTGCAATAGTAGCAAGTAAAAATGCTAGAAGCCTCTGAATCCCTTTTGAGTCCCCTGCTCTTTGATCTTCCCTCTGGCCCTTGATAATTAATCCTGAGGCCTCATCTGTAGAATCTGTCTTCTTCATTAGCTTATTGTTCTGGAGTTTCTGCCTTACATTTTCTAATTCTAAGGTCTCTTTACCATGCATGATGGTGGTTGCTAAGTGGTCATAATTTGATGGAAGAGAAAAGAGTAACAGAAGAGTTATGTCTTCTTATTCTAGCTTAACCTTTAATGCCAACAAGTCGCTTAAAATTTTATTAAAAGCATTAAGATATTATAGAATAGGTGTACATTTCTTCATTCGAAGGCTGTACAACTGCTTCTTCATGAAGAGCTTGTTTGATAAACTCTTCGTCATGTAAAGGCTCTCCAACCTACACCAAAGACCACCAGTTGTCTCCTCATTCATGACATTGTAGAGGACCTCATCTGATATGCATAGTATGATTGTCGCATTTGTGCGAAAGTCGATGTCGTTCCACTCATCATCCTCCATCTTCGATTGTTTTTTTATACTAAGAAGAGCCTTGTGTGTGCCCTCCTTCACGAGCAACGACGTTACTCACATTTCTCACAATAAGAAGTTGGACTATCCGTTGAATTTTTTCACCTCGAACTTGGTTGTTGTAGTCGTCTTGCTAGCCATTGCTCTGATACCAATTATTGTGATCAATGTTGATACAATAAGAGAGAAATAATATGTTGAATACTCAGCAGTGAAAGCGTAGAAGATCTATCACTTTCAAGTTATAGAGACAAATCACTATAAAACACAAGAACATCACATTTAACATAGTTTGGCAAGAGTGCTTACGTCCATGAGGAGGATGAGAGAAATTATTATGAAAATAGAGAAGAAAATACAAGAGTTACAAGAATTGTCTTTCTCACAAATCTCAATGGTGGAAATGTCTCTTAAACTTGACTTTCCTTGACTTGCCTTCAAAGACCACCCTCAAGGGGTTTATATAGGCTCATAGGATGACCCAAACTTCAACAATACAATCAACACCATCTCAGAGAAGGAAGAAAACTCGAATCCAACTCAAACTGGAAACAGAATCAGAATCAGAAAAACAGATTGCCAGACCCGATACAAGTCAACTTATAATGTGCACTAGTCGACTATAAAGAATTATCAGCCGACTTATCTAACAAAATCCGAGAATCTTACTCTCTGTTGTAAGTACTAGTCAACTATATAGGAGGTATAAGTCTAAGCTAAACATACGTTGACTAATATTGTTTATAAGTCGACTTAAAATATGCACAAGTCCTGTGCATGTATGTGCTCGGTTTCTGAAGTTTGTAACACCTCCACCTGAAGCTGAATTCTTCTTCAATGAATATGAGACACTCAAAATACTAATAAACATTAATTCAAATGTTTTGGGTCTTGAGTATGGAGGCATGTTGCACTTCTTAGTTGTAGCTATGGAGTCTGAATCTGGAATAAGTTAGGATTATTGAGATATGGCATGGAAATTGTTATTTGTTGTAAAGTTGGGTGACTAGTCATATGTTTTTGTAAGTACTTGATTCGTTTAATCAAATTTCATAGTGAAGTTTTATGTTGGAGAAGTTTGTTTATGTATGCAAAATATTGTTGCTGCATCCAGGAGCTTGCAATCAAATATGAAAATAATCGTGGCTCTTTTTACATTTTGTTTTGTGTATGAATACATTCAGGAAATCATAATGAGCATGCATGAACACCATTAACAGACATGAGACATGCACATTCTTTCTTGTCTAGCATTCACACGTACCAAATGATAAAAAATAATCAAGCGACTGAGTAGTGTGTATGCATGTTGCATAACGTTGTGTTAGATATATGTTGCATTATTGCAGTTGACTAATGTTCTCTTTGACGTTTTTGGTGCAGGTGCAACCTGCACCCAGTGATTCAGTCTCTAGCCTTAGTTTCAGTCCTAAGGCAAATTACTTGGTGGCCACTTCCTGGGATAATCAGGTTTTTTTTTTTCCTTCCACAAAGAATTTAAACTGTATTAGCCTTGCAGTACCTTGGGTAACATATTTCCAACATTCTTATGGAGATGTTATTAGAGCTCACCTATTTTTGCTTTGAACGAACCGCAGGTCAGATGCTGGGAGATTGGGGCAGGTACCAGTCAGCCAAAGGCATCCATACAACATGACCAACCGGTATGCATATAAGTTCTGCATACACCTGAAGTTTAGTGACTGGAAATATTGATTGCTGCTAACAGTAGATGTGGTTATACCTTAGGTTCTGTGCTCGACCTGGAAAGATGATGGCACCACTGTGTTTACTGGTGGGTGCGATAAGATCGTTAAAATGTGGCCCTTGATGTCTGGTGGTGCCCCCACCCAAGTGGCTGCTCATGATGCACCTATCAAAGAAGTTGCCTGGATTGAAAACATGAGCATGCTTGTTACCGGGAGCTGGGATAAGACGTTAAGGCAAATGCAGATTTCTTTACTTGATTAATTTTAAATACTGCATTGGTTCTATTGTTTATCTATAAATATGGATATCCAGATTGTTAGATAAATATGACAAGGTGATGGTTTTTTGACTTTTATAGACTTCTCTTTTTAGTACGGTTCCCGCAGGATGGTTTTGGGAAATACACGCGATTTTTAGGTTATTGTTGAAGCATTTGAAGAACTATTGGAATTAGTTTTGGGCTTTGAAGATAAGATTTTGGGGTTTGTTTCACATGCTTGATGGTGGTCCAAAAGTTATAATTTTTTTAATGTGAGTATATTGTGGTATTATAAAGCTCACTTATTAGTGGATCCCTGGAATTTTGGCACTTGTTTTTGTATGAGAGATCAAACCTTTTGAGCATGGTGAGCTCAAATGTGCATCAACTCTTTCATGGTATTTCATGTAAATGCTGAATGGTGATGATAAAACATCAATCTTTCGTAATCTTTGTCACGCTCCGTTTCTCAAAATATGTGAAAATGGCACATGACAAGAATTGGCGACACATATACACGAGGTGTATGCCTCACATACACACGCTAAACCTCAATGTATCCTGAACAAATTATATAATTCAACTATGATAAATATAATCACTGCAATATGATATATAAATTTCTACACAAGGATACATTATTCTATGAATAATCAAATAGAACAATATCAAGTCTAATTTATAGAGAAACAAGTAGTCAACAAAAATAAGAGAAAGACAAGAACAAACATTAAGATTTGGATGATTAAGCAAGGGAAATCCGACTCTTGTAGTTGCTCTGCAAGCTCCTCAATAATGTGTACAACACTGGATCAACAGAATAAAGTTTCCTCAGATCTGGATATGCAAATTCAGGAGAGTTAGAAAACTAAAATGAGGAAAGTAGTAGCATAGTATGTCACAATACAATAACATGCAGTGCATAACTAAAAGGTAATGAAGTCAATCTGTAGTGGAGATATATGTCTGGTTTCTAGTATTTATATATATAGGTCTTTGTGTGAGAAACTTTCTCACACGAAAACTGTGAGAAAACCATATAGGAGCGATTATGTGGATGATCCGAATCGTTCATCTTGATCTACATACTTTATTTATACTCAATAAAAAATCACGCGATTCTGAGGTTTTTTTTACCCATACAACAAGCGATTACAAAACATACATTATATTTGTCGTAGAATAAAGATATCATTTGATGTATGGATAAAAAGACCCGGGGTCGCGTGATTTTTTATTATAGCCTAATTAGAGTATGTAGATCAAGATGAACGGTTCAGATCATCCACGAAATCGCTCACATATGATTTTCTCACGAAGTTTATTTTGAGAAAGTTTCTCATTTGAAGATTTTTCTATACACACACTCACACACACGAGTGAGCATTCATCAATTTATGATGCAATATTTAAGGTTCAATTTTGTTATTAATTATGTTAGCGAACTCCAATTGTCATATACCGTAAAACACATCCCATACTACACCTACTAGGCTACTACACATATTAATTGGGGTCTTATATTATTTGAAATTGACAGATGGAGACAAGTTCTTATAGGTGGATTCTGTATATATCCGGGACCATTAGTTTCCTGGTGCTGAATTAGGCCCTACCGCTAGGTAGTCAGTAACAGTAATAATACAAATAGATGTGATGCCAATTATCCTCTAGAATCCTGCAGTAGAATCGTCTTTCGACTGCGCAACCTGTATCCTAAGTCCACCAAAAATACTGACGTCTCCACTATTAATTTTTCCAATCTCGGCGTAAGTTGTCTAATGTTATGCTATCTAGATTACTGGGTCTGATCAATATCTTTTTAATTCTAATACTTTACCAGGTGATGTGAGATTTTAGATGTGACCCCATGAATTCTAGAGGTGTATCCTCAAGAGGTGACCCCCATAGATTTTAGAGGTGGCCCCACGGATTCAAGAGGTGACCCACCACATCTATGTGTGGTGTGACACTTTACTCCGTGTAGCACTTAGTTCCATGTGGCACTTAATTTCACCCATTGTCTTGCAGATGCTAGCTCAATAATGGTGTTCATATCAAGTATATCATGTAACATTAGTTTTCTCAATAATTTAGTTGACATAGTCTATAATTAATAATATGGTTAATCATACATCATGTGTCAAGTCGTACAATAGATGTCACTATATATGATCCAAATTTCATTATTTAATTTTCTAAAAATTTTCACTAATTATAATTATTTTATTTTTTTTTAAAAACCAAACGATCAATAATTCAACCCATTCAATTTTAAAAAATCAATAATTATTTCCAATAATATTCACATTGGGAACATACATACACAATCTGAATAATTCAGGAAAGAATACTAAATAATTTATACAACATTAAATATTGTAAATTTGGTAATTTTCAAAATTCTAGAAAGTTACTAATTCAAGCAATATAATTTTCAAAAGTTAATAATTATTTACTTAAAACATTGATAGTAATTTAATGTAGACACAAAATGAATAGTTCAGGGCAAATCATTTGTACAATAAATTAAACCATGAAGCTTTACCGTTTTCTAAATACTTTTATGTGCTAGAAAAGTTGATAAACAATTTAATTAATTAAACATTAGATAAATAAATTACAAAATAATTTAAATTACTACGATAGAACATAATTTATTTAAAGAGATAAAACACTCATGTAATTTTCTGAAATTAATAATTATTTGCTCATAATATATGTAATTAAGTGTATATGATCAAACCAGATAATTTGGGATATAATATTAAATATGTTATATCGAAATTTAAATCAAGACAATCTACAATTCTCTAAATGATAGGAAATTAAATAAACAATTTAATAATTAACATTAGAGAAATAAATTACCAATAAATAGATTATCGACAATTAACATAATTTATTTAAAAGATAAAAAGAACTCTCACCAAATATTAAACAAATATAATTAATTAATTTAACACAATAATATACATTATATTTAAAGAGAGTTAAAACACACATTGAATACATCACGGATCCGGGCTGGATGCTTTGTTGGATCGGGTTCTTTTGCGCATGGGTCGGGTCTTCACGGGTTCATAACTTAAATTCATCTCTCCTTACTAACAAAAGAATCCAACTCAACCTGGTTATGATCTAAGCTTGCAGGAAGCAGGGCGGCGGTGATCTCGGGTGTGGAGAGGAAGAAGGAGAAGGTGGTGATAGCGGCTGCACGAGTTCAGAGAGAGGGTGAGAGGCAGGCTGCGTTGTTGTGGGTTGCAGGTGACACGATGGAGAGAGACGATGGTGATGGCTGCGGTGGTTACGAGATCCTATCAAGGAGACGAGGTTAGGGAACAATGGAAGCACAACGAGATTGAAGGGAGGAGAGCGGCGGATCTACGCGGTGAGGAAGGGCAGGGAGCAGCAGTCGGGCGACGATGCAACACTCGTGCAGGCGCTGCAGGCGGCAGTGCAGTGTAGGGGATACAGCCGCGGTGCGAGGGTGGCGTGAGCAGGGCGGAGGTGGTGTTGTGGAGAGGACTAAGAGCAGAGATGGAGACGAAGAAGGGTTGCTCGCGGTGGTGGCGCGCAGTGCAGGTGGTGAGGTGAGAGAGAAAGAAGGTTGGCGCAGCAGGCTGCGCGAGAGAGGCCACGAGTTGCAGGGAAGAAGAATAGGAGAGAGAGGAGGGAGCAACGTGGCAGCCGATGGTAATGGTGGCGCAAGGAGGAAGGGCACGAGGATGGCTACAGTTGTGTCGACATCGAAGGAGGCGAGTTAGTGGTCTGCGGTGGCTGACTTGCAGCGGTTGTAGGTAGCAAGAGAGGGTTGGGGTGCAGTTAGGTTTAGGGTTTTTTTGAGAGTGAGATTATAAGGGGAGAGAGAGAGAGAGAACGGGCTAGTAGGCTGTGTTGGATATTGAGCCGAAGTAAAAAGAAGAAAATGAGGAGAGAGGAAACGAGTGGGGATTGGGTTATCTCAATATACTCTTACAAAAGAATGAAATAATAATGATAATAATTATAATAAGTATAAACAATAATATATGTATAGCCAAATAATTATATAATATCTCAAAACAAATTATATATGTAATAGTAATAATAATGATTCATAAATCAAATTAATGAATAGTAATGAATAACAATGATTATTAATTCATATATAATACTAATAATAATGATTATAATATATATATATATATATATATATATATATATATATATATAATCATAATAACAAGAGATAGACTTGTGTAGTTCCGGAAGGATTCAAGCCCGAATCTTTTCTACTCAAATACCAACATTCGATCCTCAAATACAAGATCTACTCCGTTGAAGTTGATCTATATTATTTAAAGTGACTAAAAATAAAAATCAAGTGTTTTGAATACTTTTTGTCCATCAATCAAGTGGTGCAAAATAAACGACTGAAAGTAGTGAGTTGGTTAGATTTATGTATTTAGACATACAAATTCTCGATTCGGCCATTTGATCATGATCTAAACATTAAAAACCCCTACAAACCAATTTTTGTTAGGTTTCAAATGTTCTACACCGTTAAAACTAACCAACTCACTATTTAAACCGTCCTTTTCCTTACTTGATGCATGGGCAAAAAATATTTAAAATACTTGATTTTTGGTTTATAGATGCTTGAAATAATATAGATCAACTTCAACGGAATGGATCTTATATTCGAATGATGTATGATTATATTTGAGTGAGAAGGAGTCAAGCTCGAACCCTTCCGGAAGTCACAAGTCTATCTCTAATAATAATTTGTAATGATAATAAATTAAGCATAAATAATTGATTATAATAATAACAACAAAGAATAAAAATAGTAGTTATTACCAATAATGATTTTAAATTATATTTGTAAAAATAATGAAAATGATGAGCTATAAATCTAATTAATTAATAATAATAAAATGATAAATAAAGTCAAATAAATGTTTAACATATAACCAAGTATTATTAACTGGGATATTACAACTTTGCTGTAATTAGGGTCTGTGTTCAAAATTTAATTTGTATGCTAGATATATAGAACCCTGGATGGCAGTGCATCAATATTGAAAACCATCAAGTTCTTTATTGTATTGGAAGATGACAAATCAACCAACCTTTATCTGCTATACTAGATTGAAAATTTGATTCTTATTTAGGTATGGATGAGGTTAGAAATCTTTTTGCACAGGTGTCATACTGCACATTACATGTCACCTCGCAACATTTAGTTGCGCCTTCAACACATTGATATATTTTTATTTCACATTTAATTTCCTCCTCATGATTGTATTTTGTGGTTCTTTTATATAGCTCCCTAAGGTCCAAAATGTCAAAATCCTTTTAAGTTTCATCTTGTTCGATTGGGTCAATGAAAGTTGGGTGTCAATTTCTATGGTTGGAGAAAACTGGATGGGTTAGCTAGAATTGATGATAAAGAATGCATCTCTTGTAAAAAAAAATCTACACTAGTTTTTCTTAGAAGGTAGAGACTTAGGCGAGACATATATTCTCATCACGTTGCAACGTTTATGCTTCTATTATTTATTTCTCGTACTGGTTAAAACATAAGAATGGAAAAAGGAAGTTAAGAGGCAGAATGTTGGTAATGAGGGCAACATACTGAAGCTAGCTATATCTTGTAATATATAAAGATTTAGAAGGAACTATCTCAAAAGTTGTTAAAGAATAATATATTTTCCTCTCATTGAAGGTGTCAAATGATGTCCAAATGCATGTAGTGCATACTCACTCAAATGTAAACCTCAGGCTATGTATATTTTCCCCCGTGAACCTAGTCTTCCTTAATCTTAAGGCACGAGGTGAGGCAAATCTCATTTATGTCTTCTATGTAAAGTTGACCGCTCATAGATATGGCTTTTGTTTTTCACTTTCATGATATGTCTGATATTCTAATGATCACTACTTTCTCATATCATACTTTCCAACTAATCACCACATTTTTAAGAAAATTGTTCTTCACTTATAAATTATGTGTCAAAATTATTTTTTTATTATTCACTTTTCCAACTACATCACTATTTTTTATGTTCAAAAAAATGTGTCAAAAATCTTGTCATCATTAATTATATATGTATGGCTATTGTCCAAGTTCTGACATTTAGTTAGAGTTGCAGTTGTTTTGAGCGCAATTGCAACTACACAATTTGACGGTCTAGATTGTATATTGCAGCTGCAAAAAACATGAACCAAACAATGGCTTTTTTGTTTGCACTGCAGTTGTAATTGCATGTGGCTCCAACGGCTGGCAAGCAAACATGGCTTAAGTTGTATTAATAGCATGCTTTTGCTTACTTTCAAACAGGGAAATTACAATTACTATTTGTTTCATATGATAATGAAATTATCTATTAAATCGCTTTGAATTCTCAATAAGGAAGGGACAGGCTTAAACTTAAGCTAGTTGATTGTGTGATGCACCACTCTTTTTTATCTCCTTTATAAACACTAACTTACCATGAATGAAATCAATTCATGAAGAAACTTTAGTTTCTTCATGTAATTTCTCGTGGAACTAATGTTAGAAATGTTAATGCATTTGTACCAAGTTATGTGGAATAAAGTCAAATGTTCTGGTCAGATATCTTTTATTTTTCTGTATATATTCCCTTCTTCAATTTTGTGTTATTTGCTGGATTCATTTATCAGACTTATGTTGATTCTGTTTTTCAATATTTTGAAGGCATTCCCTTCCGCTCATTTCGTTCTGGAAATTAATATAACAAAATCTCGTTATTATGAAATGTATCCAGGTACTGGGATATTAGACAAGCACAACCAGTTCATACCCAGCAGCTTCCCGAACGTTGCTATGCTCTAACCGTTCAATATCCTCTGATGGTTGTGGGCACTGCTGACCGAAATTTAATAGTTTACAATCTGCAAACTCCTCAGGTAACTAGTCTATTATATCAAAGATAAGTTGATGTTTAATGGGTTTTTTTGCTATTTAAATGTCCAGCATAGAATACGATATCAAAATAGGATGTTCAACGTAGAATTAATTTTATCGGGCCATAATGGTTGTTCAATACTCTGTGTTAGAATTTGAAAAAAGAGATTCTGCTAATTGCATGTATAAAATAATGTTGATATTCTTAGTTGTTGTTCTTCAAGTAAACACATGTTGGTTCACATTTGGCACAAGGAACACCAGCTTATCATGGCATTAATCATGCTAACATTGCACGTCACATCATAATATGAGGCTGGATAGCAAATTACTTATCCTCAGGCTATTTACTTCTTTGAGTGGTACTGTTCTCGGTTGAAAGCAAAAGCGATGTTAGCAGGTTTATAGAAAGTATTTATATGCCAAATGCAGTTATGAGAGCGCAAATTTGGGAGAACACTTAGTTGGTCTAGATAATTTTATAGGTTTTTGAGAATTTGCCAAGACATTAAAAGGTCCTGTGTATCGTTTAATTTGCCTAGGTTGCTGACATGGGTGTGTACTTTGAGGGGAAATTATTATAACTTTCAAGTGTTCTCTACAATTAATGAAGTACAATTGATAGAAACAGAAGTTTTACAATATTTAATTTGAAAAAGATAAAAAGTTTGTCTTATCTACAATTAATGGAACACTTTCTATAGAAACAGAAGTTTTGAAGTGTCACAATATTTAATTTTCAAGGAGAAAAGATATTTATGTGATTCTATTCTTTTATGTAAAATTTATGGGAAATTTGCATGCAAAGTTTATGGGGGAATTGATATGTATCAGAGATTCAGAAGTATATGGAGAATTGTAAAAAATAAGAGAAAAACAATACAATTGATACAAGGGAAAGTTGCAACTCGCCAAAAGTGAAAGTTTATGGAGGAATTGATATGTATCAGAGATTCAAAAGTATATGGAGAATTGTAAAAAAAACAAGAGAAAATCAATCGATACAAGGGAAAGTTGCAACTTGGCAAAAGGGGGTCTGTTTGCAATCTACCGAACCTCAAGGTTGGCCAAAAAAAAAAAAGAAGACGAGGAAGGTGACAAGTCCTGTGAAAATAGAATTCATGTGTTGGGCTTTTTGACAAACCTTTTTGATAATAGGGTCCGTGTCTTAGTGTGGAGAGACCTATTTTAAGAGAATCTATACTAGCCTTCATCTAATGATATACCAGTCCTAAGCATCTTACCTCCCTATGTAGCGCAGACACTTCTATCGTGGAGCCGTGTCGTGTTCGAAACGTGTCCGACACGCGTGTCCGACACACGTGTCGTGTATATTTTTAAGAATTTACCACGTGTCTACGTGTTGTGTCCATTTCAACGTCGCCGTGTTCGTGCAACATAATACCTTCTGATGGAGACTCGATTAACAATGTTGTGTCTTTCCGCTCTCGGGGTGGGGGTGGGGCTGCACTTATTTGTTTTGTGAGTTTCACGTGATCTAGGGTGATTGATGCGGACATGATTGCAGACAGCATAGGTATTCCTCACATAAGTACAAGATAGGACAAGTCAATGGTGGCAGGCTGGTTTTCAACATTTAAGATGTTGAGAAAGGTTGAAAAAGGGAAGTAAAGGACAGGGTTGAAGAAGAAAGTAAGAATAGAGGAGAAAATAAGGAGCTAGTGCTGTGCTCCATATCCCGAACTTTTCTATTGCAAAACTGAAAACAAATTACAATTTATGTCTCTCTATAGGCATTTGTTGAGGAATAACGATAAGTGGTTCTCTATTCATATCGTGCATTGTTTCTTGCGATAATTGCTGTTCATTGTTGTCCTTTTTTTTCTTTAACAAACTTATTTGGAAAATTTGATTTTGAGCTGCACAGGAGTCATTAAATTGTGGATGCTTCTTAATTGCTGTCCCCCTATTCCAGATGTGACTTTTACTTCTTTGTGTTTCCTAGTGGAAATCTGTGACTAATGAGAGCCCGGTTCCCACACCAGATATCATGATATCCAAATACTCTAAAGATGTTTATCCTTTGCATTTTCGTACTTACTTTAACTAATTATTCTAAATTATCTGTGTCCAATTGCTAACTCAGCCAAATCTCCTAAATTATCTATATCTAATATCCTAACTCAATCCAATTTCCTAATGGATAACCAAATATTTTATTTAACCTAGAGTCATTATTTTGTGATAATACCTGCTACTAGTAAAATGTAGAAGTTAATCCAAAAAGTTTTAGAATAAATAAAAATATAACCTCTAATAAAATAAAAACTTATGTCAAATCATTATATTGAGATTATTTAGCTGATTCTTAACTAAAGGAAATTGAGCTGCAATCTTTTTGGAAACTAAAAGAAATATAACTGAACTCCAATTCTGCTCTCAAACTCTATGAATCTTTTGAGCCGGTGGATCCCATAGGCTCCATCAATTTTTTCAACCAGTGGATCACTCATTCGGTTCCGTCCTGTACATTGTGCATTCCTGTAACATCAGTTGTTTAAGAATGCATATCTGTCATATAAGATCATATGCTAAGGACTTTGTGATGTGAAATGAAGGACCCTGTCTACGAATTTTGAAAAAATATGAGAGATGAAAGAAAATAACTAAAGATTACCTAATGGATAAATGAAAAGACCTTCCACCTTCCTGGATCTCACATCGTTTCATGCCGCACACTCCTCGATCTTGACCTCATGTCGCTTCATGCCGCACGCTCGATCTTAGCTTCACAGTTAGGGCTTCACACCCCGCCCCATGGGGAGGCATACCCCCTCAAGGGAAAAAATCCAAAACATTTAAAAAAAAAAATTCAAATATTTTATTAAAAGCAATGTAGCTTTTAAATAGGCTTACAAATATAGACTTTTCTCCATATACCCGATGTGAGACTAAAATAAAGCAAAAGACTAAGAACAGACACATTCACACAAGACTACTAAATAAAATAAAAAAAATACAGATTCGGACTCAAAAACAAAAGAAAGCTAACTCAATGTCCCCATCATTCTTGCTGGGTGTGAAGAACTCAATCCTATTGAGTATACATGAGGCGGCGGCGGCTGACACTAGGTCTGAATATGAAGCTGTTATTGATCTTGCTGGAGATGTGGTTGCAGATATGATTGCTAGAGATGTTGCTGAAGAGGTTGGATTGTAGAGATCTTTGATTATTGAGGAAGTTATTGTGAAAGAGATTTGATTTTTGTGGTTAAGAGAGAGATTGGTGGTTGAGATTTTGATATGTAGGAGGAGATAAAAAAGGTTAGGATTTAGAATTTTTTTTTAATTTTGACAAAAGAGATGAAAAAGAAAGTGAATAAAATAACAAATTGCACCGGCTCTTCACCGTGGTTACTAATTCATTTCAACATCGCAATGAATGGTTCAAAAAAATTATACTGATTTCACATCGAGAATCTTTTCACTAAAAACTTGTATTACAATTTAATTTTTATCGCTCATTACTTTTTTCTAACCATGCTCTGATACCAAATTGATGTGAAATGAAGGAGAAGGTCTATAAATTTTGGAAAAAATATGAGAGATGAAAGAAAATAACTAAAGATTATCTATAATGAAAAGGTCTTCCACAAGTGTGGATGAGCCTACCCAGGAGCTTCTTTCTAAGAGCCCCCCATTACCTTCACTTCCTCTAAAATTAACCTATGCAGCAGAAAATATAGATTCTATCTTGAATTATCACATTGTCTCTATCAGAGACGAAGGAACACGACGCTATTTTAGTAAGTGGAGAGGAAGAGCTGAATCAGAAAATTCTTGGATTACTGAGGAGGATTTTTGACAGTTTGATTTCGACTTACTGGAACATTATCACAGCCGACAGCATCTTCCCACCACACACACTTAACATGGTCAAGTTTTTTCCACCCCGAGGGAAATGATGAGGTCATTACGCCACTGAGAAGACGGTTTGATCGAGTCTATTTTAGATCCAGAAAATGATGTGCTGCAGTTCTTTGGCTTTAGCTACTTTATTTTAGTTTAGTTGCTTTAGTAGATGTTTTTTTTATGTGGACGTTTAGTATCACATCAGATATCTCCTAGAAGTAGCTTTTTGTAAAGCCTGTAAAAAAGCCCACGACTTCTCTTTGAATAATTATTTAATGAATAAAATTTTCAAATTTTTCAGCTTAAATTCTTGAGATTTTGCTCGAGTTTTGGGTGTGAAACCCGTGCAAGGGGTGTGAAGCCCAAAATTCTATCCACTCTCGCAATACAAATTTAAACCCTAGTTTCAAATTTGAAGGTGATTGCGATCCATCTTGTTTTACATCACTTTGGCATATCAGAATGATGTTAAAATTTCTCTCTCCATGTCCGCCTTTATTCATTGAGTTACTGTCTTGTATATATAACTCATGTACATGATAAGGATGCTGAATTTGGTATCAGTTTCTTCC
The DNA here is from genome assembly GCA_038442645.1 of Agave tequilana. Classification (NCBI taxonomy): domain Eukaryota; kingdom Viridiplantae; phylum Streptophyta; class Magnoliopsida; order Asparagales; family Asparagaceae; genus Agave; species Agave tequilana. The sequence goes on along the minus strand of JAVJIF010008310.1, from coordinate 154,746 downwards.
AGTACTAAATGTTTTCTGTGGGTCTTTTTACATTGGGTCATGGGGCCATCATCTTAGATTAGGATACAGAGAGGAGGATACAATTGTTTGTTGTTGTGGACCTCTGTGTGTCTACAGCTGCACATGTGCGTCAGCGTGTGCCTATGCGTAAGCATGTCAGTGTGTGCGTGCGCGGGGGTGTTTGTCAGTGTGTTGTGCTGCGTGTGTGTCACTGTATGCGCATCTGCTTGTGTTTTCGCTTTCAACTGGTGGATGGTTCTTCTTTTTTTCCTTTTTGGGTGGGGGTGGGGGGATATTGCAGTTTAATTTTTTTAGAGTCAGTTCCATATAGGCATTTCACAAATACACTATATTCACCTTACTTTTGGTTATAGGATTATAGGTCAAATATGGTACTATGTCCAATGTCTTGATTCTATTATAGGATGTTATATTGGTTGTGGGAGTGTTTAAAGACTGTCATATTACCATTGGTTTTACTGTGAGTTTCTTAATTTTATGGAGATTGTAAACTGTCTAATATATGCATGGAATCATCAACAGACCGAGTTCAAGAGAATCACTTCACCTTTGAAGTATCAGACGAGATGTCTTGTTGCGTTTCCAGATCAACAAGGATTTTTGGTAACTACGAACTTTCTATTAGTTTTCCTGCCATGTTTAAATTGTGGAATCTATTCTTGTTGCTCTTTGCAATTTTCTCATTTATCCTAATCTCATCTCTGTTTCAACTGCGTTGCATAGAGTTGTTTTAAGTATGGTAGGGAACTCTAGAATTTTTTTATCATCTCTGTGCATATTTGTGATATATTTTTTTTACTTGAGGTTCTAAAAAGTTTGTTTGCCTCCTATTTCCAACAGGAAGAAGCGAAACGTGATCTCCAAAATCATAGATGCAGATATTCCAACGCACTATTAATTATTCATGTGTGTTATGTAATTGTATTCATCATGTTCATGGGCAGCGAACCGTTATATTTCTTAGGTTTTACTAGAACTGTGCAGGGCTTGGCATAGTTCTACAATCCCATCGAATGTCTGCTTTTTAGGTTTATGGCATCTTTTTTGCTCTCTAAAGTTGGTCTTCTTGCTTAGTAAAGGAAGAAGGAAACATTGAATTTAAGGAGAGAATTTCTTTTTATTTGTTAAATGCTCTTTCGGTTATTGTTACAATTTCACGTGGAGTTGTAATTCAATTTCTTCAAAATTGAACTTTGCTTCCGCTTATTTAAAACTTTGAGACCATTAATAATTTATCCAAAATATAGCCATTGTTGTGCTTTTCTAGAAAACTGCGTATATTCTTTTAAGTTTTATAGATTTATGATGGACTGTGGATATTGATAATACAGCGGTCCATCCTTACACCGAGGTGATGTCATTGCTTTATGCAGTGCTCTAAAATTAGGTTTCATTATGCGTGCAGTCCCACAACAAATAGCACATACGTTATTGGCTGATTGAACGGATTATGTGGAATTACGCGGAAATGAAGTTTGAAAATGCCTAAGATACCATGAAAAAACAGAAAAAAAAAAAACATTATAAGCTTTCTAAAAGCTTCTACCAAATATATAAACCTAAATTGTGAATATGAATATTAAATTTCCCCCTTTATCTTCAACTTTAGGTCATTTTTGGTCCTTTGCTCCCCCCTAATTGGTATTTAATGCATGAGTGCATATCTATGGTGATACATGTCTACACGTGAGTTTTACATATGGGAGTCATGTCCTTCCATATCATGGCTGTTATGATTTCTGATGAATCTTATATATAGTGTACTCTTGAATAACATTTAATAGTAATCATGTTTCGTCGGGCTTTGGCTAGTATTATGCAAACAGTAGGACTTGAATGGTCTTTAGTAATATGAACACCATTTCCAGGCCCTATTCCATCAAAGTGGGTCAACTGAGGAACATGTCTCAAAGTCAAGAAGCTTCCCAAAAGGAATCGGCTAAATCTTTACGATCAACTGTTTTGTTTTAAAAAAAACCATGTGTGAGACCAATATAGCCTAAAGAGCGTTTGCCATAAAACCTAGAATACTAGTTGTCTGGTAGAGTGGGAGGGGGACCCACCTTACTGGTCAAGGGGGGTTCTACTCTTGATGTAATCCATAGATCTGAACTGAAACACACTATCAGTGTTATTTCATTTATAATAAATATTTTATTTCAGTTGGTTCATTTGATGCTTACTATCACTAAAAAAGAAAAGAAAACCAGCCATCTACCTTAAAATTCGCTGGGATCTTTTTTCCCCTATAGATTTATTTGCAATTCTGACTTCTATAGATTCTACTTCTTTTCCCCATATGAATCCAGTTGCTTTGCATATGAATTGCCTCATGTTGCTGAATTTGGATTCTGTTCTTTTAACTAGGTGGGATCAATAGAGGGAAGGGTTGGCGTACACCATCTCGATGATTCTCAACAAAGCAAGAACTTCACATTCAAATGCCACAGGGAAAACACTGATATATATTCTGTGAACTCATTGAACTTCCATCCAGTAAGTATATTTACTTTTCAGTTTCTTTGTTCTGTTTCATTCTAACTTCAATAAAAGGCAATTGCAAGAATTTAATTTCAATTTTCATGGTATTAAAATTATTGTTTAAGTGATGGGGTATTACCTTTTTGTCAGTTGGTTCTGCTGCGCGCGTACGTGTACGTGTGTCTGCGCTAATATGCAGTTGTTATCTAGCAATACATCACCCATTGATTGAAGGTTTCTGTGTCATCTCTAAGTTTTAATCTGTTATTCAGTACTATTAGTGTGCATGCGTGTGTGCATGTGCAGTTGCCTTATCTAGCAGTGCAACCTATTGAGTGGTCAGTGTTGTTTTAAAATTTTACTCCGATCACTCATCACTATTATTTTTTTAGAAAACATTTTGTGCTTTAATCTGGATCCTTTAGATGATAGTCCTTGGTCTTATTATTGGTTTGCCCTGTGGCCTTGTGGTTGATACCATGATTATGATTTGGCTATTACATTCTCTTATTGTAGCAGTGAATTTTAGGGAAGCAACATGTGTTTCTTAGACTAAATCTTTCATCTCCAGTTTGTTGGCATTGCAGGCTTTTGGAATGAAAATGGAAAGAATGTTCTTTCTTTTTCTTCTTGTTCTTTTGGGTGTTTGTTTTTTTATTTTTATTTTATAATTATAATAATTATAATAATAATTATTTTATTTTATTATTTTGTGTGTGTGTGTGTATATGGATTGATAGATAGACTTGTGTCATCCCGGAAGGATTCGAGGCCAAGCCCTTCCCACTCAAGTACAACCCAATGACACCCGAATGCAAGATTCACTTTGTTGAAGTTGATTTACATTATTTCAAGTAACTTAAAAAAAATGTACTTTGAATATTTTTTACCCATCCATCAAGTAGGCGCAAAATGGACGGCCGAAATAGTGAGTTGGTTAGTTTAACGGTATAGAATATTTGAAATCTAACAAAAATTGGTATGTGAGTGTTTTAAGTGTTTAGATCATGACGAAATGGTCAGATCGTGGATTTGTATATCTAAAGACGTAGAACTAAGAGATATGCTATTTTCGGCTGTCTATTTTGCGCCTACTTGATGGATGGACAAAAAGTATTCAAAACACATGATTTTTATTTTTTAGTTACTTGAAATAATGTAGATCAACTTCAATGGAATGGATCTTGCGTTCGGATGTTGTAGGGTTATATTTGAGTGGGAAGGATTCAACCTTGAATCCTTTCAGAATGACACAAATCTCTCTCTCTCTCTCTCTCTCTCTATATATATATATATATATATATATATATATATATATATATATATATATATATATATATATATATATATATATATATATATTGGGTTGTTGGGGGGGGGGGTTGTGTTTGATGGCTGGTTTCTGCATCACTATTGAAGTAGGAAGTAGTAAGCATGCTTGATGTTCCAATATGGAACTGTTAGATCCTTTTGCTCAGACCCTCTTCCTTGAACCAGTTACCCAGCTAACAAATGCCACAGCACTTTAACAGCTACACCTGGAAGTGGATGGTATATAGTTTTAATTCCCACTTTATTGTGGTGGATGATTATATTTTCTTTGATCTCATCTTTTGATAGCTTATTAGGGTCATTAATAATTTCTAATATCTTAGATAAGTCCTAAGTTCTTATTTATCTAATTTTTGTTTCTTCATGGCTTTCTGTCCATATTTCTGTTTTGTACTTATGTTTATTCTTTGAAAATTCTCATGAATCCTACATCTGCAAAGTGGAACCACAAAAAGAGTTTGCCTGTATATAACATGTCTTAGAAATATGATATGAAGAGAGTGAAACTTGAAATTACAATACCCAGCGGTGATAGGTTGGAGGGACAATATTGATTGACATCTTACAGTCCCTTCTTTTGATCAACTACAATTTATTCTTAACGGAAGAATAATTTTACAAATTATTGTGCTTCATTGTAATTGAAAATATATTCTCTGTAGCTTCCATGTTATTTGAAGGCTTTCATGCTTCTTTCCGACTTTACACGATCCAAGCAACTTTTCTTTGCTCCCCAGTGCTCAATTAGTGCTACATGTTCATGCCAGCTTATCTGGTTCTCCATCTTATAACAGTTATGCTTTAATGTACTATCTCCATCTTTATAACTGTTATTAAAGTCTTTGCTGCCTTTTCCTGATTTGACATAACTCCAAACAATTTTCTTTATTGGGGTGGCATGGGTTGCATATCTACTGTGTGTTCATATGATTTCTTCTGGTTCCTTGTCACCTTGTCCTCTATCCGGTATAACACTTACACCTGCTTTAATGTTCAAACTTCTCAAGCTAACAAGTTCTATCACATAAGTCTCATTCTTCCACATTAAACATGTTTGCTTTGGCTTGACATTTTGTATCTTTTAAAATTGCTGTCCTTTTATTGCTTTCTCTAGACTATGTAGATGATCATTTAAGACCTTATAAGGACATCATTCTCTGTAGATAATCTTGGGGGAATTCCAGGAATTAGGAGTATTGTTCTTGATCTTAAAGACCCATGCCACTAGACTTGACTATTTATTGTTCTTGATGGGGAATTAAAAGACACATGTTACATATAAACAAAGTTGGATGGCTTAAACATTGCCTATTTTCTGGATGTACTATACAAAGGTGAGAAGTTGCATCTGGATCATTGCTTTACTGTTAGTTTTATATATTTAAGTCTGCAGGAGCTTCAGATAGTTTGAGCTTTCATTTTGTTTTGATAGGCTTGTGCATTCAGGCCTTGTGGAAGACATTAGACCTCAATTCTTGGTGTTGGATTGTACTTGCTACCTTTTGTTTGTTGGATCTGTTAGCCTGTGATTCCTGTATTATTTTCCCTGATGTCCATAGCTCTAGATTGATGGGTTGTTGTCCTATTTCAGGCTTCTCAATCTTTTTATTTTTATTTTTGTTAGGTACACCATACTTTTACAACTGCAGGATCTGATGGTGCATTCAATTTTTGGGACAAGGACAGCAAGCAGAGGCTGAAGGTACGTGATGGGGACATCTAGTTGTTTTTTTTTTGTCTATTTAGTGGTTTGTTTTTATACCTTATTTAGTTATTTTACTCTCACATTGGTTGTGGTGGAAAACTTCCTGTGATGTAGGCCTATATAAGGCGAAGACTACTGTTGTTTTTGGGAGTTAATGATTGGTTATAAAAATTACTGTTTGAGCATTTTATATAGCCAGTGTGTTTCGCGTGAGATGCCCAAGGGAGATATTCCCAAACCCTATCTTGGGTGATAAACCTAGGTTGAGATTTCTTAGTGTTTGTCCCCCATCATCTTGGTGTCAGAGCTAAAACCTGCTCTCTTAGATCTTGAAAATAAAAAAAATACTGTAAGAAAATTTCCCAAAATCCTCGTCAAAAATCACCCAAATGTACACCCCCTTTACTGTTCATCTTCTTCTCCCAGAGAAAATAAAAAAAAAAAAAATCCAAAATTATACTGTCCACTTCCCCTTCCTCTCTCTCCTCTGCAACTCCCAAAACCCAACAACTGTCCCCCAGCCACCGCCCCTTCATCACCATCTTCCTCCGACGACCTCGCCGACGTCGTCACAATACCGTCAACATCGCCGAAGCTCCCTCACCAACCTCCTGGTCCCCACCGATTCTTCCCTGCCTTCCCAAGACTTCACTGACCTTCCTCCGCTATCAGATCTTGCCGCGCTGCCGATAGTCATCGTCCTAGCCGCCGATTAACTCCACCCAACGTCGCAGCGCCCTCCTCGAGACCTTCGTGCCCTCGTCGAGACCTCCTACCCCTCCACCACTTCCAGATCAGCCGACGACCATCGTCGGTCTTTCCCAACACCACCACGACACCACAACCAAGGGAGTCCACCACCTGCATCATCTTCGTCACCATCAACCGCCTCTTTTACCGACCCCACAGCCTTCGTTGCATCTCTTCGCCTTCGCCCTTAACATTGGAGACCGCCGTCACATCCGACTTTGGCGCCATCTCTGCCCACGAAGACCGTCGCCGCCTTCACCAATGCTTGGATCTCCATCCTCTGCTGTCAGCAAGAGGGAGGACCTGCCGCCTGCAAGCCCTAGATCGGAAGAAGAGGCAGAAGGGAGATTTATTAGGGCTAGTTGGGTTGAATTGTAAACCCGACCTGTCCCGCAAGTTTAATCAGTTGGGTTTGGTTTTGAGTCAGATCAAACTAAACCTGACTCGACCCGACTATTCTGACTTAGAACTGAGTTAGTCCACTGAGCCTGGACTGACTCGACCAACTCAACTGAGTCAACTAAGTGAACATCAACAACACAGTCACATTTCAGATGCTGTTTCTCGCCTGTTCAGAGTCCATTTCGATCTCTGCTAGAAGCGTTGGATGCGTGACTGAGTCTCAGAGCCACTGGAAAGATTTTACAGCAGTTGGATAGCAGATCTGACCTTCACAAGCCCGTGTTTGGTGCCGCTACAGTTCCTGCAGCAGTCCAGCAGTGTATCGGGACCCATTTCCAGTCCGATCTGGGCTTAGTTCGAGCTTTTGAGAATTCTTGGGTGATTTTTGAGCTTATGCACTTAATTTTTCTTATGGGCCTTTATTTTTGTGGTCGATACATTCATACTAATGGTGATTCAAAGGAAGTTGAACGGAAAATAAATTCGGCTGTCTCAACTTTTTGGGATTTTTATGACCGTTACAATTATGGAGACTGGGAGAGCAATTTAAAGACTTTCTTCAATTATTTTGCTCTGACATCTGAGCAAAAGTGCCTTTATGTTCGAATGAAGTTGGTGGTGGAGTCATATTATTCGGTAGAGAATAATCATAAGTTATGTCGATATTTGTTTCTCTTACCAGACTTCCTTCGCGCTCGGTATGCTCCACCCATTTATTCATATGAGTCAGACTGCAAAGAGCCCAATGTTGAGTAAGACCCCGAGAGCCAGTCAATCACTGATCTCTGCACTAAGTTTCTGGTGGTCCTAGAGAAACTTGTACCAAGTCAGGCTGCAAATATGGACACAAATCTAGATTTTTTAGTCCTTGTTGAGCCTGATGTTCTTGAGGAGCCTGGGTCAGAAGTTGTTACTGAGTTGGAGTCCGAGCCAGAACCAGATAGTACAGCTAAGCCAAAGCCAGAGTTAGCAGTTGTTGATGAGCCCGAACCAGAGTCAGATAGGAAAGCCTCTTGTAGAGACTTCAGCAAATCTCCCAGCAGAACTTGCCATGGAACTAGTACCAAGCTGTGAGGGTTCTGGTGACCCTGAGATCGCCTGACTTATACGATCCTTTGCAGATCTGCTTACAAGAGACATGGTCACTGGAGATCAGGCTATTCATGGTGCGAAGTACAGTTGATTTGGTTCTCATCCGAGAGGATGGGCCTCTATCTGCTACCTGTACATTGCTCGAGCTGTCATTCTTTATAGTAGATTTGTCACATAAGCCGGTTCTACCTCTACCACCGTGGCTCAGGCATGGCGCATCAGTGTTGATTCTCTGACCCCCACCATGGCCTGATTGAGAGCCAAGGAGATTTACACTCGACAGGGTCGAGTTTTTTTCCAACACTGTGGGAATGATGGTGACATCTAGTTGTTTTTCTTGGTCTATTTTCGTGATTTATTTTTATTACTTATTTTAGTTATTTTAGTTTCACATTGGTTATGGTGAAAAACATCCTGTTATGTAGGCCTATGTAAGGCCAAGGCTGTTATTGTTTTCGGGAGTTAATGATTGATTATGAAAATTACCGTTTGAGCATTTTGTATAACCAGTGTACTTCGTGTGAGATGCCCAAAGGAGATATTCCCAAATTCTATATTGGGTGATAAATCTTAGGTTGAGATTTCTTAGTATTCGTCCCCTATCAGTACATTACCTACATGTTTGCTTATTTTTGTTATTCATTCGGCATGCTATTTGGTTTCTTATGTACAAATATGGAGCCTTCCCCCTGAAAGTTACATGGCTACTGCTGATTTGTTTCTAAGATAAAATTTTTTATTCCTTTTCAAGTGTTTTAGTACTTATTATGATGGCTGTTGCTTTGTATTGGGCCCTTGAATAGATAGATTTAAGTTTGTAGACTATGGCAGTCTCTTAGACTCATGTTTGAGCATTCTCACACAATGATGTGACCCTAAGGGGCAGTCTCTTAGACTCACGTTGGAGCATTCTCACACAATGATGTGACCCTAAGGGTCTTTATCTACCAAGAAGCTTTATATTGCATATGATTCAATTGTTATGGATAGGACGTACAATCTTCCGCTGGCATTCGATAAACATTCCAGCAAAAACAATATGTTGGTATTAAATTATTTATAGAACTTTGGGTTACTAGCACAACCTTTTCTACCAGCAGAGTCAGATTTTTCATGGGTGTACTAGGATTCCTTCTTCTAACAAGTAATATTTAGATTAAAATTTTTTTGTATTATTTTTTTATTACAAAATTATTTGTCATAGTGAAACTGGTTTTTTGAAGTTGTATTAACACTACCACAACAACAAACAACAGGATTCATTTGATTTTTTGATCTGATAGAGCATAGTTTTAGAAGAGAATTTCTACTTATAAAACCCCACGACACAGCACACAGACCCACACACCTGTGACACCACCACCTCTCTCTCTCTCTCTCTCTCTCTCTCTCTCTCTCACTCTCATACACACACACACAAAAAAAAAAAAACAGAATCCAGTTTAAATGTTTGAGCTGATTAAACATAGTTTTAGAAGGAGCATTTCTATGGAGGAATGAAATTCTTGGACTGATGCTATTGAAATCTTCACTACTCTGTCCAGCCAACTTTAGTCAGCAAACTCTTCAAGACCCATGGGTTAGCCTACAAAATTTCTATTCGAGAAGGTTTAATTACTTTACTTTTCAAAAGTGGTGGTGAGGCACTCTCATATAAGCAGACACCTCACCATGTTTTCCCATTCGTACCCACATAGCTAGAGTCCTTTATTAGTGCTTTATAAACAAGATAAAGAGTCCCCTTGAATGATCTGGTAAATTGGTATTGAGGAGCTATACACACAAGATAATGAATGATGATTGTTGAAGCAACATGTAATAACGGAACAGCGATTTGCCAACCTAAAAATTAATAAAAGTAATGTTGTGTCTATTGAGTTTTCAGAGACAATGGATGAGTGGGATTTGATATATTCACTGCTTAATCTATATGATTTTTGGCGTGGTTTCTGGTTTATTTTAGCCATGAGTTGAAAAGTGAAGTAGATGATAAGATTGGCTGACAGTGATGCATGTACAGTGAACTTGATTGACAATAACCTGAAGAAAAAAGGTTGATATAAGAGATGCATTAGTTTGGCTGGCTCGTACAAGCCCAGTTGCAATGCAGATGATCTGAGTCACATTAGGGGATCCTAGGTTGGTCAATTTGTAACCAGAAGTTTTTAGTCGAAGAACTATTCAATACACAAGTATCATATATTTTTCAGGTTACAAGCTTTGTAGCCAGGTGAAGTCAAACTGAAAAACCATGGGGAACACAGATGCTCGTATTATTCTGCACAGATGAGAGGAAAAGTTAATTGTAGTGCAGTGATAGAGAATTTTTCTACATTCAATCTCAGTACATAGGCTTAAGCAAATGATGTGAAATTTAATGATGTGAAATTTAATGTAAAGAATAATAAATTTCTTGTTGTAGGGAAGTATGCACATGAAAAAAATTATTAAACACTCTATTTGTTCGTCAAGTGCCTGCAGGTGTATGCACTGTGGAGGCGTATTATCCACGCATCTGTGCATAGAAGGGCATAGGGGCAGGGTAAATATGTGCATGTTGAATTTATCATCAAAAAAAGGATTAAGTTAATAGTACATATATAATGTAATATGCATAAATTTTAGGATAATCTTGTACTAGATCTCAGCCTAAGAACTTCCTCATAGGTATCTACTACAGTGTAGGTCCATTTCATACTATTTAAATTATATCTAGAGATAATACCCTTGTTGAATTGTGTTTCTCAGAGAACTTTTAATGTTCATGCTGTTTCGTTTTTGTGTGATTTATGTCACTTGTTAAATGGAAGCATGCCTTTGATTCTACTAATGAAGAAGTTCTCACACCCTCTTTTGGAAATGTTGGGGCTTTCTTTTGCGTCCAACTGGAAGGTTGCTGGCTGCTGTTTTATCTGTAGATTTTTATGTAATCTGCATTCATACACAATTAACTTTTGATTTATTTATTTTTTTTGCTTAAAAATTGAATTAAAATGAACATGCAAATATTTCCTTCTTAGTTATATTGATTCTGATCCTAATTCTTTTGATTGGTTGATTAAATTTTGTATGGTTACATGGCATTTTTTTTTTCACCCTCACCCTTCCAGTAGAATCACAAAATGGTTCTAATTTCACATTTCTTCTGTTTTCAGGCTATGTCTAGATGCTGTCATCCAATCTCATGCAGCACTTTCAACAATGACGGATCAATATTTGCCTATGCGGTGAGTAGTTCTCCATTCAAGTTTCAAATCTAATCTATGATGGCCAGAACCCAGAATAAAATGACTTTTCTTTTGGTTTAAACTCCTTGTAGCTTGATTTTTTTTGTTCCCTTCCTTTTGTGTGCCGTTGGTGTTACTGGTTTCTGCTTATTTTATTTGCAAATTATGGCTCTAACCAAAAATTGGAAATGGTGTCAACTATGACATCAGACATGCTATTACTTCTTCATGGTCACCTCGGTCTAGGGACTTGTGTCTGTGTTTACTGCATGTTGCAGTCTGTATAATCTGGTTATGCTCTGTTCACTGCGGCCTCTATAACTAGTCCGATCCTTGTTGTTTATACCAAGCTATGAATTTATGATTATGTGTGACTGCTGGAGTTCTTAATAGCAGTAGGAATTATTATAATGCTGTCGTCTCAATTAACTTCTTGAAGGCTAGAACATTCTCAAGGATAGTATATAATTAAATACTTGTACTGGTTTTTGGGTGAAAGGAGTCTACCGGAATGTATCCATTTGAGATATTAAAAGGTCTAGACAGTATATATAGATGTATTGGACACTGCAGTGTATTTGCTTTGAATTGGATATGGGAAAAATGGTCACTGATCCCTGTCCTTTTGGGTGCTGGACCCGCACCATGGCGTGAAGAAAGAGACGCTGAACAATCACATCAATTTCTTTAGGTTCCTTTATTGCACCAATGCATTAATCCATAAATGCATAAGAGATGTTATTTTGTGAAATAAAAGCTGAAAACAACAAAGCGGTAAAATGATAGCTATAAATGGAACTCCACTTACATCATACATTTAATTAAGACATGATTACCAAATTGTGAAATGCTGGGTGTTATACTGGTTGGTTGGTTGCTACATTTCAGCATTTCGATGGTAGATTATCTTTTAACTGAAGTTATTCCGGTGATATCATGCAGGTTTGCTATGACTGGAGCAAAGGTGCTGAAAATCACAACCCAGCAACTGCAAAGACATCTCTCTATCTTCATAGTCCACAGGTTAGTTCTGGTGTAGCATTTTAATTATGTTGATAGTGCCCCCTTAGTTAATGTAAATTCTTTTCCCACCCCATTAATTCCTTTCTCCACATCATCAAATATGTTGGTACTAGCCCCTTTGTTGGGTAGTGGCTCCTTTGTCAACGTAATTCCCTTTTGCACGCCATCAGATACACCATCCTAACACCCAATATCATCTCAGTGATTCCCCTTTTTTGTGCTTGCGAAAGCCATAAAGTTGCGACTTGAATCCATGTCTTGTTTGCTGGCAAAATGATTTAAATTCAGCAGTTCCAGATCACAAGCTATCAGATTATATTTTTGATTAACACATTGATAGTGGACTTACTGATAAACTCACTTTAATTTCGATCCCTTCTTGGAACAGGAAGCTGAAGTCAAAGGAAAACCTCGTATTGGAACTGGTAGAAAGTGAGCCTGAGTCTTCTAGGTTTCGAACGTGAAAAAAGGAAGGTGGACTGGGTGGTGTTGCCGTTATTATCTACTGTGTCTCCTGACTCTCCTCCTGCATGCATCAGCTGAAAGCTGGGTGTTCTCATCCCTGCTTGTTTTTGTCAACTTGTCGCAGTTGGACGCTCTTGCTTCTTCATCGGCACCTTTTTGTTTTGGAGTAGAATGTAAAATTGGGTTAGTAGCATGCTAGGCTTATGCTTTTGTTCCATGTTACTCAAAACTTGTGGGTTCTCTCTCTCTCATTTTGTTGGAAATAGAGGACTGTTCCCTTAGAAAGCAGTTGGGTGATCATGTAATTGGCAGTAGAAATGCAAGAGCTGTGTCTTCCATCATCACAAAATAGTTTCCAGATGAAACATTTGACTCTCTTCATTTTACTGATTACTGATTTTATGTTGTGAAATGTTCAAAGGTGCTCCTGAACTCAACCATGCAGCATTGCCATACACCATATCATTTTAAAGAGGAAATCGCCGAGTTCTGGTGATGAATTATGAGAATGTCAGACGATCACGCCCTTTAGCATGGCTGATTTGCACAATAGCAGTATAATTCAGATCACCCCAAGACCTTTTTTCTCAAGAAAATCAAGCTGTGGAGCACAGAACAAAAAGCTTTTCTCAAGAAAAATCATGTCATGGAGTAAAAGAACAAAACGAACCAAAATCAACCCAGAGTACATGATGAATAAATGCTTTGCTGCAACCCTGCAATAGGCTTTATTCAAGAGAGACCTGATACAATACTTCTCATTCACAAATAATAAACTGAATAACAAAGGATTATTCTACACCTTGTGATAGAAGAGAAGACTTGATACTTCTCGATTTCAAATAATAAATTGAATAACAATGTACTTCTACAATACAGATTATTCTGCACCTTGTGACACATAACTAAAGAAATATGTAAGAACATGAACCAAGAAATCTCCCCCTTTTTTTTCTTCCTCTCTTTCTCTGGAGGTGGCACTATTAATATCACTTTAAGCTTTGTTATTTTCATGTAGCAAGCTGTGTAAGATGATTTGGGGTCCATATATTGTGTTGGTGGCTAAATTAGAATGCACAACCCTTACTGTGGAGCCCTTTCAGCCTGCTCCACATATTCAGTGTGTTTCTCTACCAGAAGCCCGATGATTTGTTCTTCCACATCGGCATCTGGTCTGTGCTTGCGAATGGTAGTCCTCTCGCTCTTTGTTACAGCTACAACTTCGTGCTTGTATGTCGCTAGCAAGTTTGCCACGACAACGTTCATCTGGTACTTGTTCATTGCCGCGTCAGCTTTCTGAAGCAGGATATCTGGATCCGTTTCCAACTGTAAAATTCCAAGGACCGATTTAAAATACAAGAACATGCATCTATGTCACGTATCAATACAAAATTGTAACATTTCATACTAGATAAGAGGGTTTTGCAAAAGGGTAAGCTTGTTTTCATGGAACTCTTCGCTGTCAGATGCAGTATCTAGAAATTTTGCACCCTAGTTGTAACTCAAGTTGAAATTCAAGATGGCACGGCTAAATGTTGCAAGAGGACCTACCATATTTCTTGCTCAACCTTTCAGTTACAAATTACAATGAGGTGTCCTTTTTTATGTAAAACATGGATGTATTAATATGGATATGACATGATACAAGCATACAGATGCATAAAATCATGAAAATTCAGGATATCCTGCATTACTGATACAATAGTACTAAAACTATTATGTGTATCCGGGCAGTACATAAAGCACGCAACAATAACAAAACTACTGTGTTTGTCTGCTGCTTGCGTTCACGCTGAAGCCACACACACATGATTTCTCTCATTTATATAACATGAATTAGTAATGTTAAAATGGTCAAATAAAGGTGACATCAAGTTATTAAATTATATATACCAAAATAATCACTGTGTCATTAAGAAAACGAGAAAAACAAGTGAATACATTTAGAAAAGAAGTAGAATTCTTAATAGGAAATTAATATTGAACTTCTTAGTCTCAGACAGGTTCGCTAGGTATGCCTTGGTTCATTAAAAATTTTAGGATACATGATAGGAGTATGAAAACAGGTATCTGAGTATCCGAGTATCCAAAAAATATAGCATGTCTCCGATATGTCACCTTTATACTTTATCCGAGTATCCATTGTTCATAGTGTAAGATAATTTATGAAAAATTGAAAATGTTTACGAGTGTTACTATTCCACCAAACTAGATTGGATACTCTTTTCTCTTTTCCCTTTTGAACACAACACTTCAAAAAGTTTGGCAAAGTTATGCAAATGATGCATATAGAATAAATAAGTCTGCTAATTAGGCTAACTCTTAAATTCTTAATATGAAATGTGAACCCACATATTGTTTTTGAGAGGTAGTGCATAGGGGCCATGAACTATATATGATATGAAGAAGAAGAAATGGAGAAAAGAAAAGCAAAATGTGGTGATTGGGACCCGACACAAGCGACTAACCTTGAAAGATATGCAGAATGCTGAAGGGGCCCAATCTTTCCTCAGAATAGAGAGCAATTTTGGCACTTGGGTGAGTCGCATGTCCAAAGGACCAGCTGCTGACTGGATTTTATGTTCTGCCTGTGTTATTCATCTACACGTCAAACTTATGCATGAAATAAGAGTCAAGACAGCACCATGCAACATGGCCTACACCAATACATGCTCTTGCACATTAAGCTCTGATCAGTTGGTACAAGTTAAAACTACATTTGTCAAATGAGCTTCAACAAGATATGGGCACGTAGTGATTTAATTGAAATCTTGAGATAAAATAACACATAAATTTTCATTTTCTGTACCATGTCCTTCCACGGGACGTAAAAGTCAGACACTGCAGCAGCCAGATAAAACATCCCACGAGACCCAAAAAGGCTCATTGATGTGGCCACCATCTGCAATATCTTTTTAGAGAAAAAAAATGATAATCAGAAGCATTGCCACATGAGGATGATATGAAATATCCACTGTCATGTGATATAGTAATGTCGTCCACACTGTGAGATACACGAAACATCCACTGCGTGAGGATTAGAAAATGGTAGACAATACTCTAGCTACAGAAAGGGATTACGAAGCTTTTATTTCCAGCCAAAATTAAGTTGTCTAAGGGTGAAGAGAAGCACAACCAGTAGCCCATTGTTAAGTAAAGCACACAAGACTGGTTAAAAAAAATGATCCAAATAAAGCGGCGAAATCACACATGCTGACTACCGGCTCAGGAAACACAAAAGGGGTCCACTGTCAATAAAAGTAAGAACCCAGTCAAAAATCATGTTTAAGTGATACATAAGAGTGGTCCATAGTCTGGCCAATTTGCCCTTAGTTCATAAAAAAATCATGGAATGAACCTAGATGGAATACACAGTCGTGTGGAATTAAAAAAGATGTATAATCCACAATAAACACATTATAAGAAATAAAAGTTATAAAGAGTCATTTTATTTTTCTTTTAAACAAATGTCAAAATTTGTGTCACTGACAATTGTTATGCCCTAAAACAGACTTACGATAACAATTATGCGTGCACAAACCTGAAGATATTCAAAGATAGTGGTGAATGGCAATTTCAGCAACAAACCTTGGTCCACTGCCTGCATGTAGCAGAAAACTTCAATATTTATCATTCCTGTCTAAATCTGACCTCTCATCAAATGAATAATGAACCAATGGACAGAGCAATAAAAACCATAAACGAAAAAGAAAACGGGAAGAGCATGAAACTAGAAGTATATACCGCACGGTACTCTTGGATTGCCTTCTTGACCACTGTAGAATGAGACTGCCGAACTACAACATTCAAACATAGTCCAGTTAGAATCATGGGTGAATCATATAAATATTATAACAGTAAAACAATGCTACTGATGATGAGCTGATAGAATGCTATGCGGTCAAAATATCCGACAAAGGGTTCTTTTCTCATACAATCAAGGCAACCCTCCAAGAAGTTCACATGCTAACAAAATGCTCCCAGTATCCACGATTAGTTATTTTCCATGGTACCAGGGTTTTAAAATGTTAATATTGGAATACAGTTGAATATTAACATGTTTCTTATATAAGAAGACATCATCAAGAACCTGTGTGTACTGACTCCATTTAAGAATTTGTCCTGGAATAACTGAAATTTCTTAACTTGAAATCAGACCCAGCCTTATATATTGGCATTTTGGAGTAAATTCTTGGTTAATAGATGCTTGAACTCAAAACAACTTGCTAAAGGCCAAATGGTGTCTGGAAAGATCTGTCAAGTTTAAGTCATGGAGTTGAGGAATAAGTTCAAGCCTCCAATGTCTTCCAGAATTTATAAAAAAGTATCTGACAAAGAAATAAGGTTAGTTTATTTTATTTTATTTTTTATAATATATAAATTGAGTTTGCATCTGAGCCACAAATGTAAACCCAACAAAGCTTAACCAGAACAACATCCTATGAGTTGAAAGAAAACAATAATAAATTTAAGCACATTTTTATGTCCTTGATGCATTCTGCTAATTTACACCAATAGGGAGTACATAAAGTCTCTAATAAAACCAGTAATTTAAGGAAGTCTTTCTTGTGGTGATTATCCACATTTTTTGCAGAAAAGAAGGCGTAATAAGAAAAGTGAAGAAAATAGGGAAGGTGAGATCTCAAATAGCAATAGCAAAGACAAAATGGAAAACTTCTATTAGAACATAGTACTATCCTTATTCTAATCCTCTTTCATTAGAAAAAAGAAAAATGTCATTCTAATGATCATCTACTTTGCCAACAATGAAGGCCATATCCTTGCCATGAATTGTCTAACAGAGTGCATTTTTATGTTTTGTTTGAACTTGTTCTGATGGGAGAGGCTCAGTTACAGTCTTACAGAATACTTGAGCATGAGAGTACTTCACGATAATCTGCCGTGGATTTCTAGTTAATGGGGCTGCAAACCTATTATAATGTTTAGCCATGACAAATTCCACACCATGATGATCCTTCACAATTGTAAAATGAAAGAAAATCACAAAGCAAAAATTGCTCCATTCATTAGAAATAGGTGTCAACTAAAATGTCAACAATTAATTTGGAATTTCCCACACCTTGAATTGTCGAATCCTCTGAGAGCTCAAAAAACTCAAGAAATGAATCTTCTTGAAGATATCTACAGTATGGCTGGCAGCTCCCTCTATAATCAGAAGCGATTCATGTTATTATTCCTCTTTATACATAACAAAAAGCCCAGTTTCCATTACATTGAACAGTATAAGTGAAGTCTACAAAAATTTAATTCTTAAATGAACATAAACAAGAAAAACATTATACATGGAGAAACAAACGGAGATCAAGCTTACCGCCGATAGAGAAATATTACGGCATATCCGGCCCTCACAAAATACCTACAACATTACCCACAATTCAAATTTGACTAAAATTTCAAATCATAGTAAAACAATTGTTTTGACTAGAAATAAAAAATCATTATACTCTGTAGACGCTGCCCCTCTATGACCTGAGCTGAAATTATCAATGTATCGAACACATCGTTGCTCCAACGGCACAGTAGTGCCTCCAGAAGTCACACAAACAACCCTAAAAGGCTTCCCATTTTCTAAAAGCAAGTAAATTTGGACATTTCAACAACCAAACTAAAGATTAAAAATAAATAGGAAAAAGGGATAAAAGTTGTGTACCAGAGGAATGATAATTCCGATCAGTGAAATCTTTCAACTGCTGAGAAATGAGATCATTATTCTTCAGAGGTGGAGCAGACTCAAAGAATGACTTCACTTCTTCAGCTACAGACTCTGAGCCGCATTTCTTGAATCCATGATCAAAAACCTGCCTCAAAGATGGAAACTTTCGCATCAATTACACCAACACATCAAGAGAACACTGCAGAACTATCAGAAAAATGCAAATTTCAACTAGGAACAATGAGAACAACAGCAAAGGAAACGAGAGACCCATTAATAATTTTCTCGGAAGATGGGATTTTGCTGCGAAAAAGTCAGACCCATCAAATCATTTCTCAAAAGAATCAATTTTTATTACCGAATAAGATGGCGGAGGAGGTATGAATCGAGGGCGTCCTTGCTACTAATTTCTGTTGCTCTTCTCCTACATGGGCAGCTCACCAAGAGGTCCGGTTGATTTGGGCAACAAAAACTAATAATAAAGACCCGTTAACGACCCAACTCTGACCCGCGTGCAAATTTCAATAAATTATGCTCTTCTAATCTCAATTGCGGCGGTCAAAATTCGGTCGAGATCGAGATCGATCGAGAGAGGAGTCATCCTTTAGATAAAAAATAAATAAATTAGTATATCATCATGTGAGAAATCGACAAATTGATCAAGAAGAGGAAGAAGGGGGAGAGGAAGAAGGCAAAAAAAATGAGGAGGGAGCTGAGAGAGAAAGAAGAAGAGGAATTGAAGGTTATTCTTTCTTGAACAAAATTTCAATATGAGACACGAGAGGAGAGAGTAAAAAAAAAAAAAAGGGTTTTTCTTATATTTACCCCTTAAATCTTTAATATTTTTAAATTTACCCCTCAAATCTTTATATTTCTAAAATTACCCTTCAAAATCATCCCATATTTTTAAAATTACCCCTAATGCTGGTTTCAGTTTATCTTTTAACAGTTTTTAAAGATGATTACCAAATTAACTCCACTAATACTTCCCTAACCTTTCTCTCTCTCTCTTTCAAACTGTCGCTTTGTCTCCCTCAAAAAACCCAAAAAAAACAGATTTTGTATTATGTTTGTATTCAATTTT
Source organism: Agave tequilana (assembly GCA_038442645.1). NCBI lineage: Eukaryota > Viridiplantae > Streptophyta > Magnoliopsida > Asparagales > Asparagaceae > Agave > Agave tequilana. The sequence continues at coordinate 135,490 of JAVJIF010008310.1, read as the reverse complement.
AAATAGTTTTTATTCAAATTTCAGGTACTGTAATGTGCTTGTTTCAGTTTCTCAATTTTTATTTGTGTGCATGCTTCACCTATTATGAACAACTAAACTGAATCATGTTTCTAACTTGGAAACAAAATCCTGTCAAATTTAAGAAGTATTAGTGGGGTTAATTAGGTAATCATCTTTAAAAACTATTAAATGACAAACTGAAACCAGCAGTAGGGGTAATTTTAAAAATATAGGATGATTTTGAGGGATAATTTTAGAAATATGAAGATTTGGGGGATAAATTTAAAAATATAGAAAATTTGAGGGGTAAATATAAGAAAACCCCAAAAAAAAATTTGGGAGCAGATTTGCCACCCCCAAGAATGACAAAGCCACCCCTAAGATTAAGGCACCCAAATTTGATAAAAGCACCCCTCCAAAAAATAAAAAATGGCCAAAATATCCTCTTCTCCTCCTCCTCTCCTTCTCATATCGGCGACCACTCGACCACCAGTCGCTGGCGACCACGTCCTCCCTCTGGCTTCCCCCCGGGCGAACCCCCTCCCTCGCCAGTGAATCCCCTCCTGCGGCCTCCTCCCACGCCGGCAACCCCCCGGGGAGCTTCTCTCCCCTGCTCGTCCCCTCCTCCCAGCTGTTCGGCCGAATAGACTGTAATATTCTAAAACTAGGTGACATTAAGATGCAATAAATAAATAAATAAGAATGATATAATTAAAAAAATAATAATATTTTAGTAATAATAAATATAGTGGCCCAAGCCTATAACTTAATTTACTATCCAATAGGGTTTATATTTCATACCCAAACTCAATAAGAAACTAAATCAAAAATTGAATTTCTCTTAAATCCTTATCTCTTTAAATCCATGAATACAAAAAAATAAAATAAAAGAAAATATATTTAAATTCGTTCAAAATTTCTCCTTATCTAAAACACCCCTAAATCAAGTTCAAATTAGTAGACAAATATTTAATTTGTGGACATATCTAAATCCTAACTAAAAACTAATTTAAACTACCGGCCACCACCTCCCCCACCATCGCCGCCTGCCACCTCCGCCCAACACCTTCCCCACCTCTGTCGCACCTCTGCCCAACTCCTCCACCGGCCACCACCTCCCTACCATTGCCACCTCCACCACAACCTTTTTTTAAATTATAAAAAAATTATGCTTTTACTAGTATTTTGAACCCAAGATCTCCAACGTCCAACTGAAGTGCTCAAACCACAATGTCAAATTAGAAAACTTGAAAAAAAATAAATTCAAACATATTTAATAGTTTTTTCTAATTTTTTAATAAAAAACCAGGCCTAGTAGTGCCCGAGTCCCCTGAAGGGGGCCTGGGTGTGGCCGGGCCGCTCTGTTTTCTCGATCAGGTCTGTGCCTGGCCCGGTCCGTGCCTTGACCTAGCGGGTTCAGCACCGGGCTGGGCCAAACTCACCCCATTCGCACCCCTAACTAAACTATATCCGTATCAGTGTCCATATCCCTGATATGGTAGGTAGCAAAACCCAAAACTCAGATAGATCGGGTTATTGGGTAAATATACCACAACAAGAACACTATTTGCAGCCCACATGTATTTATTTTGTCAATTGGGTAGGAAAAATTGGGGGGCCTGATATTTCATAAATAATCACATTTTCCCCTCAACTTCAATAAATAAAATCATGTGTAACACAGATCATTCAGTTGGTTGATAATGATGTTTGTACCTACTCATTTGCATCATGCACATGTTTAGTCTGGCAAATTAAAGCACTCAAACTGTCCACCTCCCTCTCTGTCCATGAACCGAAAATAGTAGTTGTGATCACTAAATAGAGTTCATATGCTGATCAATATAACAAGAAAATGTGCATCAATATGCAATCTGAAATGCTCATTGGAGAAAAATTCATCATGATATACAATCACAATTGTCATCAAGAAGCTGGTTATTCATCGAAAAGAATGATTTCTATGAACTGTACAAAGCACATTGGCAATTTGCTATTACAAATGACAGATAATTGTTTCTGATTTTTTTTTTTTTTGTTTTGTTTTAGTACCCTGCAGGAAAACCACCTTTTCGAGGGTCACTTATGGCGGTGAGGTCCCCATGGGCAACCCCACCTCCGGCAACTGGCTCTGCTTTCTCCAAGTTGTGCACGACGAACTGGCAAATGGTCCCTCCGGCCAGTGGCTGTAGGACATGGCCCTTCTTCTCTAGGGCTGCCCTTTGCTTTGCTGGGACTTCAAAGTGGTCTCCTAAAACTGTTGTCCAGTTCTCATACTGAACCACATTTGGGATCAGCTGCACATAAAAGAGCGAAACTTAATTGCTGAATATAGTTTATTTTCGAAAAATAAAGCAGGAGCTTTTTGTCGAACCTGATGATAAGATCTTGGGCTCAGAACAGAAGAGAAGGGATCCATTCTCTTGGCAAAATGATTCAAGAACACTAGAGTGGTTGCAGCAATTATCATGCCTCCCCCACTTGCGCCCACTGCTGCCTTCAGTTGCCCATCCTGATAACCATGAAATGAAACTAAGTAGTTTGCATACTCAATTTCTAAATTTTGGGTTATGCTGATGTGTGTGATGATAATATTTCACAAACTTTAGGAGAATTTACCCTATGTTTGTTCACATACATATATTTAACTATATACCAGTGCAAGAATGTAAACTTTAAAAAAATTTCATTCGAATTAGAGGTTAAATATGCAAGTGTAGAGGACCAGAGGGTAGACATGATATTAGGCATGTTAAGGACCAAATTTAGAACATACATATAAGAATCAAAAGAAAAATATCGTACTATTTTTTGAAAGCGAGGTAGAAATTTTCATTTCTCTACATAAATGTCCTCTATTCTATCATCACCAAAGATGGAGTTTTCCATTTCTTGCTTTCAAACTGTAGTACCTTGAGAACAATTGTTGGTGTCATGGAGGACAACGGCCTTTTCATTGGGACGATAAAATTAGCAGGAGCTGGTGGTGGAACATTGGCAGAAGCATTGCCAGGAATAGAGAAATCATCCATTTCATTGTTGAGAAATATTCCTGTACTTGGTGATAAAAATTGTGCCCCAAAATATGAGTTTACTGTACTGGTCATCGAAATAGCATTTCGTTCACCATCAATGATACTCAAGTGACTGGTTCCGTGATCATTTATTATATTCCACCTGACAAAAATTATTTCTGGTAATTAGCACATGGATATAAACGCAAATGTTTTCAGGTATAAAATTTGTGCCTGATGATAACTGCAATAAAAAAAAAAACACTAGAATAAAAGCTTGGAATTCAGGTAGCATGGGCAGAATAAAGTAGTGTACCTTTGTACTGCTTCTTTGAAAATAATTTTTCTGTTATACTCATGTATTTTGAATCTGGTGGATACACCCTGAAATTTCAAGTAATATGTTTTTAATTGCTAAATAAATTTTACACATATGTATTGACTATTTGGATACAAAAAAAAAGTTTAAATGATAAATTTACTCTTCACTTTCTTCTAAATAGTTAATAGATTATACAACAATTTTCACAGAAATATGGCTAATTTAAGATACTTATGGCTAGTTTAAGCGAATCGATATATGGCTAATTTAAGCTATGCATATCAAATGTAACAGAAATATGCAAAATTTAAAGAAACTTCTTGAGTAAAGAAACTACAAATTAACTAAAGCATTTATTGTTGAAGTGACATTCTACAAAGCATACTTTTCTATCTAAATGACAAAAACAGATGCAAGGAGAAATTGTTGACCAAATTTATGACCCAAGGTTAGAGTTTTCCTTACTTTCCGCCATAGTGACTAGGGTCAAATGTCATGTTGTCGAATATGGTTTTCTTCAAATCTTCTGCGAACTTGGGAGAGAGCATATCAGAAAGAACTTTCGAGACATCTACAAAGTCAGGATCCCCAAGATTCATTCTCACCGCCATCACGTGTTTCAATGATTCAATGAACCGATGAAGCCCAAGAGAACCAGAAACACCTGAAGGAATTCCATATTGAGCGAGAATATTTAAAATCTGTGGCACCAAAAAGGAACAAAATGGAAATATATGTTACATCAAAGGATAAAGAAGCAGATGAGTTGTACTAAATATGTAATATATTTCTTCTCTTTCCGAAAGATGTTTTTTCTAAGATTAACTGAGATTTCGAAAAAAATATTGTTAGTTGGGAAAGCTGCATTCATGAAATCGTGAATACAAGAACTTATTAGGTCAATATCTTTCTTCTTTCCTTTTCTTTTTCCTTTTTGCAAATATGTGTTGGGTCTATATCAGAATCAGAATAAATAGAGCTGATATATGGATCAAACTTTAAAACATTGATCAGCTATGAAAGTCTAGGACATAAATACACAAGCTTTCTTTGAGACTTAGGCATATAAATAGAAGTGAATTAATTTTAGTGCAAACAAATGTTTGCACATCCTTGTGACACCATCTTTTCCAATTTCTGATGCTTTACTCCCCCCCCCCCCCCCCCCCCCCCCCCCCCCCCCCCCCCCCCCTGAAGGATAAACAGATTGCACTGATTCCGGTAATTGGAAAAGACGAGCACGCACTAGCGCAAACTCAGCATGGTTTTCAGCACGGTAGGGTGAAGATCGGCCATGCGACTAGTCTTTAAAAATATGTTCTGATACTGTAATGTCAGATAGGGCTAAATTTTCCTATCTAAGCCTCTTTATATTTTCTTTATACTGGTTAATCCTTATATTTCTTGAAAACATAGGGCTAACATCATGAAGTTTGTGAAGGATCAGCCAATGTATGAAATGTGGTTGTATCCTTGGCCATACACTCCAATGATGTGTTGATTGGACATAAGAGATGAACAAAACAAAAAGGAAATAAAAGAGAATAGTAGTATACAACTCACTAGTATCATTCCAGCACCACCAGATGAAGGGGGAGGCATGCCCAAGATCTTTAGCCCCATGACATCTGCAGATATCGGTTTCGTCACTTTGACTCTATAACTCTGCAAGTCTTTCATTGTCAATATGCCTCCAGATTTCTGAACATCCTTCACTAGGTTAATTCCAACCGAACCGTTGTAAAACACCTTTGGCCCATGGATTGAAATAGCTCTTAGTGTATGTGCAAGTCTCTTGTTATGGCAGATATCACCTGGCCGCAACAGAGTTCCATTCAATGTTAAGATATCACGCAACCCTTTATCAGCGAAGATGCCTGCACTCGTCTTGTTCATCTGCATGTATAGGTAAGGAGATATTCTGAATCCTTTTCCAGCAAGAATTGCGGCTGGCCTGACTAGCCTCTTCCATGGAAGCTTGCCATGCCGCTTCCATGCTTCGTGAAGACCAGCAACTTCTCCTGGTACAGCAACAGAAAGGGGACCACTAAATTTTGAAGCGGCATTACCGGCATACATGTTCTGCCAGAGTACATGAATGTATCTGAATCAGTCAAGAAATGGTAGTGATAAAATGATAAAGAAACAAACACTGAGAGAGATTGATGTAAATGATGCTGACATGTGACATAGTGCACACTTGGATGTTTTAGAAATATATGCATAAATGTATTGGTTAACAGATGGGAACATGAAGATATGCTATTTTGTCCAATTCATGGCTAAGGGAAGACAAATGTTCATCTATTGGCAGCTCCATTGGTATCATATCTATTTAATAGGCTTAATTCCAGAAAACTACCATGACTTTCACCTGATTTGAACAAACTACCAAATTTTTTTAAAAAAAGATGCAATAAACTGTTATCTATTTGAGAAAACTCTCGATTTAGAGCATCAGCAGAAAAAAGTTACACAAACATAATTACTCTTATAACAAAGAGTCTGCCCAAGCCTAGTGATATGTAGAATGGCTCCTCAAGGCAGATAGAATTGAAGCATAGTTGCAAAAATCTGAGGCAATCTCATATATGGTCAGAGAAATCAAAGAATGATAGTGAACTAGATTGCTAGAGATCCTTGCCACATGGAATAAAAAGGTAATTGGGAAATAAGAATTGTTGATCGTCTTCGCAGGCAATCAAATATTTTAGATAATTAGTAAAAACATACATCAAGCTTGTTCAAATTAGTACACACCCATCAACAATTTCATAAGCATAACAGTATTGAAATTCAAAAAAAAAAAACCCAGAGAATTACCTTTGAAGCCCTCAATGGAGCAGTCTCCCTCATATCAAAAGCCTGGGCCTTTCCATCAGCCATCCTTATCACCAGGAAGGCACCTCCTCCAATCCCACTCGATGCCGGGCTGACAACACCCAAGCAAAGGGCAGAAGCCACTGCTGCATCAACGGCATTGCCGCCCTCTCTCAGCACATCTTTCCCTACAATCGAGCATCGCCCATCATCGGTTGCAACAGCACCATGACTTGATGTGATCACTTCTCTTCTGTGTTTGGTTGAATAAGTAGCCGAAATGGGTTGGACTACTACTAATAACACTGCAATGGCTACCCATGGGGATAAAGGAGCTGCATTTGGAGTCAATTCATTAGAGCACAGCACTCAAACATCTACAATAGTATAAAGATTAAACCTTTTTGATATTTTTAAGCTCATCTAAAATTTGGGTAATGGAGCTGCACTTGGGACTCAATCATTAGTAAAAGAACAAAAATGGGTACTCTAAAAATTGGATTTTTTTTCTCCCTCATGTTTCCAATCTTAGGTGAACTGGGCAGTGGGGAAATTCATGAAAATTCAAGGGTTTTAGAGTGTGGTTTTGGGGTTTAGTCATTGCACAGTGCATATAAACAATAAAACTTCAATTTTTTTTTTTTAGGTTTCTAGGGTTAAAAGGAACTAGAGAATCATTTCATAGTATCTAATTTGAAAAGAAAACACAAAACAAAAAAGAAAAATGAAATGAAAAGGAGAGTAAGGGTTCTCACCAGTCATTTGGTTTGAAGAACAGGTTACTCTCCCTCTCTCCTCTCTCTCTCTCTCTCATCTAATTGGATGAATATATATAGAGTAGATTGAGCCTTGTGATTGCCATTTGGGGCCCACAATTGCAAATTGAGCCATTAGGAAACTCAGGAGGGTGATTGGCATTTTCCTGGCAGCCATTGGTCCACAAGATTCTAATATGTGAGCTTTTGAACAAGGAACACAACATGCATCTAATTTGCTGACTTTGACCATTTCTTGATACAGGCATGTGATGTTAACATGCCCCCTAATGATTTTTCTCTTTTTTCCCCTCTTTCTTTGGATTTTTTTTTTTAAAACTAAGATATTTATTATTATGCTTAAAAAATAATGTATTTATTATTTTTAGACTGTTTTTTATGCTTTATAAACCAAACAGCCTAGGGTGCCATTTTAGAGAAGTTATTCATAAAAGTGATTTGGCTGTATGAGGAGAGAAAAACAAGAAAATAATGGACTTTAGGGGAGTGATTTAAAGTGAATGAAAGAAGGAAATATTGCGGATCTGGGGTCTGACAATCACTACTCATGTATTCACAACGACATCACTCTATCTAGTCTTAAACTCTAGAGGCTTCGTTAGTTGTTTAATGGTCAAATTTTGAGGGGGTTTGCCCTTGGATTTGTCAAAGTAATGCATGATAAATTGAGAATTGGTAATGGATAAATGTATATTTCTAATTTCTAGTAACATCTGCAGAATTTTGATGCAGCTATAAATCCGCGATTGACATAGTCATAAAGTATTATTATTATTATGTTTTTCTACATGCTAGGCAACTTCTTAGCATCTGCACACAAGACTTGAGGGAGTCTTCACAATTTTGTTTTTGCTTTATAAATATAAAAAAATATGCTTAAATTGCCGTTCACATTAATTTTGGAAGAAAAAAAAAAAAAAAACTTTCATAAGCTCATTTTGTGTTGGCGTGCAAGCCATTGGTGAGTTGTGAGTTGCCAACAACCATTGTCTCCATCAATTTAATTATTAAAGCTTTTTCTTAGCATAAAAGCTTGATAGAGTTGCAGGAAATTTCATGGAACTGTGATGTGTTGCAGTCTTTATTTATTTATAATTTTTCTCAGAAATTTTAAATTAGCAGGAAATTTCATGGAACTGTGGTATGGTATGTTGCAGTCTTTATTTATTTATAATTTTTCTCAGAAATTTTAAAATCAATTAGCCAATTTATCAGTAAGGACTAATGAAAGAATCTTGTGCATTAATTTCTTAATTCCAAAATTAGATTTTTAATTCTTAGTGTATTTCTTTCAATTATATGATTTTCATTAGTGATGGTGAAACAAAACAACTCAAATGCGTAATATTGTGTTTTTTAAATAGAAAAGAGAAAAAAAAATTCATGAGTTTTTGACAAAGGTGTAATAAAATGGCAAAGGTGTAATAAAGTGGAAATAAATAAATAAAATTAAAAAAATAATGCGGATTTGAGGGAATTGAACCCGACGTGAATCGAACACGCAACCTTCTGATCTGGAGTCAGACGCGCTACCATTGCGCCACGGATCCGCTGGTTAAATACCCCATATTAAAATTTTATATACAATTATTAAATCTTAGATTTCAACCTCAATGAAAATATTTGCTTGATGAAGTTTCAATTACAAAAAGAAAAAAATTGTGGGGGCTCACATAGCATGATTTATTATTTCCTGAACATTTGAAATTAAATAGAACCTTAATTGATAAGTTTCCACCAATTTGAAACTGCAGAGCAACTCTACAAGCAGATCAGCTGTCATGACTTGAAGAACACTTGCAACTTGATGTTTGATGTGAATACAATAAATGCCTGATTTCAAAGGCCCATGGTCCAAGCAAGCAAAGCCTTGTCCAAACTATGTCCATAGTATTCAACTAATGAACCAAGTGGAAATTTGAAAAAGAGAACCAAGGTTAAAGATTTCAAACAACCTTTTGCTTTAAGCAACTCTCTTATGGATGTCTTGAGCTCTAAGTTTGATTTCAACATCGTTGGAGGGAGTTAGTCAGGAATTAATCCCTCTTTGACACTGATACTTAAAACTACTTGGTCAATAGCGATATCGATACCGAGATTCTAAACTGTGGTCCAAAGGAAGCTACAAGTACATTTTGTTTTTTTTTTTTCCTCTCGCTAATTAACCACTGCACACTGGGATTCAATTGTATAATTAGGAATCATGGTGTCTGGACTTAATTAAATATGTCGCGCACGCGGGGCTTCACAGTGGAGACCGATGGGGTGTGAAGCTCTTAAAGACCCAATCACAGTGGACTACAAGTATACTTTGTTGATATTTTTTTCTTTTGGGTTTAAACTCTCTCCTTTTTTTTTCTTCTGAAAATTACTTGTAGCTTGTCATGGAGGGATCTAGCAAATCAAATTGTCTGCTATCCTATTCCCAAGGTGCAGGGGCCTGAGACAGATTGAGACTGGGACTCTGAGAGGGGAGAGCACTGAAAGCCTCATCAATGAGCTTCATTTAAGCACCACAACATCTCTATCCCACAATACTATACAACTAATGTTAATACACGTGAACTCCCTCATATGTTCTCTCCTCTCAAATGATAGCAATAACTCCCCACCTCCCTTCATGACACTTTCAGACCCATCAGGCTTTTCCAAATGACACCCATAAATGAAGGGCTCTCTCTCAACACATCTTGTGAATTCTTTTCGAAAACAACAAGAGTGTGACATGAATCATGTGAATCCATTCAAAGATCAACCCCCCTCCCACAAACTTTTGATATATATATGCACCTCTTGTGACCAACTTGAAAGCTACTACTCATTTTGAAAGGCAGAAGCTCAAGCCAAAGTCCAATGAGGAAGTGGTATTGTGTTGGAGTTTGGAGCTTGTTACTCTTGTTGCTTTCTACTACTCTTGGTGAGCTCACAGTACTACTACTCTTCTACTCTGTTGAAATCTTTGCTATATTGTGCTCATTTTAGCTCTACATTTCGTTAACAGATGCTGCGATCCAATCAAACAATCGAGATCGTATAATGGAAGGCAAAGAACAACATATGATGTCTAAGGTAGCATATCTCTCATCATATGTATGTCATGTAGGCTCAAACATTGCTCAATATGGCAAATATGTAACAACTTGTTTCATGCATATGTGCAGAAAGAGATGAAGAGTGGTCTAGCTGTGGACCTTTACGCGACCGGGTCGAGCTTGCCGGACTGCTCGCACGCGTGCGGCCCGTGCTTCCCGTGCAAGAGGGTCATGGTGAGCTTCAAGTGCTCGATCGCGGAGTCGTGCCCGATCGTCTACAGGTGTATGTGCAGGGGAAGATACTACCATGTGCCTTCCAACTGATGCAGTTCTTGATCTCAAAGGGATGAAACTTTCCCCATTTTTTGCGACTTTTTGGTAACTAGAGACTGTTAGATGCATGCCTCTGCAAGAGTACAGTAAATGATGAGCTTGTGAGAAATTGGTAGATGTGTTGTGGTTTGGTAGCATTTGTATTTGAATATTGAAGTTCAACATCTTGGTATCAGATCACTTGGCAAACACATTAATCTGCACAATGAAACAATACTAAGGTAATTCTATGGTTTTCTTGTAACACTTGTGACATCCAAAAACAACATGATAGAAATTGATACTAAATCAAGTATTACCAAGGGCCCCCAAAGCTAAAAACTTGACAACCTTCTTGAAAAATTCAGAAGATCTCCTGTGCTATCGCAATCATCCTTTGAGCGATAAAAAGCAATCTCATATGCATACATTGTTCAGCAAGAATTACATTTCAAGGTTTATGTTGGAAGCAAATATTAGAAACATGAACGAACATATCAACATATCGAGCCAAGTTTATGGCCAACTTTGTGAGCACATAATAGAGAATCTCCACCACAAATAGTATATAATGTTCAATTTTCTTTGCATAATGTATACCTTCAGTGCCATTGTCAATATTCACACATCAATTTACACATGATGATAATCTCTTTTGCTTCCTTGTTGTAAAGAATGATCCTTTTATAATATACTGAAATAAATGCTATAACTTGAAGTACAACAATTCATTGTGGAAAAATACAATTGACAAAAGTAAAAGCTTCCATACTAAGCTTGCAAATCCCCTTGCAACAAAATCTCGGTAACATCCAAATACAAATGTGATTGAAAAATGAAAATATTTATTGTTTTGTGTTGTCACCTGATCCTAGATCATCCATGCACAGTTACCAGGGCCCCCGAAAAGGAAACCTTGGGTGCCTGCTTCCATGTTCATAAGATATCCAACATTGTAGCATCCAGGACCGCTGTTGTAAAACTCGATCCCTCCTTCAGGAATGCGTTTATAGTAGTTTGACCCATTGATAAGCGACAAACCCGCTGAGTAACACGCTCTTCTTAGTCCCTCGTCGGGGAAATGTCCGCTTCCCATAGGGGGGCTTGATTCATCTGCTGGGCTCTGAACCAAGCCTCCCCAGTAGACCTTAGTAGCATGGTGGTTTAGAGCGCTGAAGAGGGATTTCGGCCAGTAGCCCACTGCTTGCTGATCTTCTCCATATGCCATCCACCAATCTCCAGTGCTTGTGTCCTATTGTGGAAAATCAATCCAAGTGTTTAGTTCTAGAGTATCCGAAGAATAGAACAGAAGAATAGGTCACGAAGACCGTGAGAAAACTATATAGGAGCTTCAATGTGGGTGATCCGAACCGTTCATCTTAATTTATATATTTTATTTAGACTATCAATTAAAAATCATGCGAGTCCGAGCCTTTTTACTCATACAACAAGTGGTTACAAAACATACGTTATATTCACCGTAGAATAAAGATGCCACTTGATGTATAGGTAAAAAAAAATTGGAATCGCGTGATTTTTTATTGGTAGTCTAATTAGAGTATGTAGATCAAGATGAATGGTTCGGATCATCCATAAAATCTCTCTTATATGGTTTTCTCACGAAGCTTATTTTGAGAAAGTTTCTCATTTGAAAATTTTCATATATATATATATATATATATATATATATATATATATATATATATATATATATATATCTCGAACAGGATCACACAAAATTCAGGTCCCCAGAATAACTCAAGTGTTTGGCCAAATTAGCTAATGGAAATTAGTATTAGCCACACACAAACTGAAAACAGAACAGAGTAAAAGTGACTTACCTACTCATGGATCAACTTATCCATCTCATGATTCATTAAAACCGGTATATATACCCAAAAAAGAAAAGGTTATATACTGTTGGAATAGATTCAGACGCCAGTTATGATTCATGAAGTCGCCGAAAGAAAAATAAGATTTAATTGTAGACGGAACTGTTTGTAATAAAACATGCATAGTCTTCAATAATATACATAATGTTACTTTACCTTAAATACAAGAATTCTTATAGCATATTGAGGTCCATTATACTCTGAAAGTGGACTTAAAGTAGCACCCAGGGGAATTTCACGATTAACTTGAACAAACCCGGGACAAAAGTTATCATAACACCCTGTCCTTTGAAAACCATCAGTCTACGTACAGAAAGAAAAAAATGCATCTTAAATTAGTGAATACAGTGAAAATTTAAATCAGATAAATGATAATTTTGTAAATATCACTTCATACCGTCCAATTTATGAATAGGTGGGTATAGTTGTCACCATATAAGGTGGGATTTACCTGAATATAAACAATATGTGTAGCATCAATAAAACAGTAGTAACATGAAATGATAAGTCAAAAAACATTGAAAACATAATTTTTCAACATTTATCATATGTAATGTTGTCTTAAAACTTATTATCTGAAACTTTTGAAAAAGTGATCATGTGACGTGGTATAAGCAGAAGTTGTGCACAAGGTCTGTTATCAAACCTTGTCTCTGGCAGTTAAGAAAGAACAAAAGAAAACAAAAGAAACCAATTTATATTCATGGTTATAGATTTATCTAACCACCAACATCAATTAATTACATAACACATTAACACTTTAACCCTAGAAATAGAAAGACAAAGCCCGCCCCATTTTGAGTTTCTGATTTGGTTGTGGTGATTTTTATAATAGTTTTGGTCTCCAATTACATTAGTTTCTGTGAAATTCTAAGTTTCTTCTTGACTGTAGTATGTTAGTTACTTGCTTATTATATGTTTATTTTTCATGATTGATTTGGTTTGGTTTTGGGAGTAATGTTGTTAGTCCTTTTGAGAAAATTAAAATATACTCGATACACACCCCCAGACCCGACCCAGACCCACTTGTATGGCAGGATGTCCCTACCGTCATAATAGGTCCGGTCTGAGTCCAAAAGTGGTACCCGTAAGGGGTTCGTGTACCTGGTCCTGAACTGACCTGATGGCAACCCTAGATATTCCATCATTCATGTCCTTGATCACATTAATATTACCAACCATAATCTCCCCACTTGATACCTTAATTGTTTCTGCATAGTCATATGAAAGAGAACATAACATTAATCAGAAGGACGACTCACCATCCACCCAGCCACTATACCATTGACTTGCTCTCTGGAGCCAGTTCCGTTACCATCATTTAGAATCCAAATTGAATTGGAGCTTAATTGGTTAGCAGATACTTGTGGACCATATACATTTAAGTCAGCTTCGGCTCCATAGTAGTTGCCACTTTTCATCCTTAGCTCTGCTTCCTGAAAATTAACTTGTATTTATAAAAGCAAACATTTCCAGTGCTGATAATATATAAACAGACTACATCATGTATACAACAAGTATAAAGAGCAACAATTGTATCGGAGTTCTAACTAAATGATTAAATAGTTGGCATCTAAAATTTCAGAAAATTAAATCACTGGGACCAAATATTTATGCATTTGTGATTCAACAAATTTGCCCTGTTCGGTGATTCAAGAAAGCTCAAGAAGGTTCACAAAAATTAACCATTAAATTATCAAACTGAAAAGATCAATAGATCATATAGAGCAATTGTTAGTCAAAAACAAATTAAGAAAAAAAAACATATAGCATTTTCCTTGTGGACTTTCTTCATATGGCTTTTACCATTCAGGTATATCACGTAACATGTATTATATAAACCTCTACACAATGTTCAACATCTAACCAGAATTCTATACTTGTATGCATATTTTCAATTTTTATGTTAAAAAGAGGTTTCCTATATTATTACTGTGTTTTAATCATTTAGAATTTAGATATTTATAAGGTTTTAGATCGACCTTACAAGAAATGAAGTAGATGATTTTACAAAAAGTGTATTTTTTAATGTTGCTAGATATGGTCAAAGAGTATGAATACCCGGATCATATTTTGATATAACATATGGTAAAACAATCAAGAAATTTGAAAACATAATTTGTTACATGTCAACAATTTAACAGCAATTGCAGACCCATGCAAATGAATAAACCCAGTACAACCAAAGTCTACAGTTTGTACATGAGGATGCCATACTTTGTAGCTGTAGATCCATACTTGTGACATTACTAGTTTAATATGATTATCCACTACTTATCTGAATTGATTATGTCAAAGCTATTGTAAACTGGGGAAGATTGTGGCATATATTTATTGTTGAAGGATATGTTAGAGCACTAATTTGGATTTGAAACTTATATGGACTTTTTTTTTTCTTGAAGCATTCCTTATTAACCATGTTAGAAGTAGCCCATTATAATCCCATTATCTAATTAGTCTAACTTTTGAATTCTAAGGGCATATTTCTGAATTGAATGGCTAAAGCATATATCGTCAAAACTGTGTGTGGCCAGAACTTAAATCTGGGACTACACACTCACCCCAACCTTTTAACTCCCAAGCCAGTCCTCAAGTACATGTATAAATATTTTAAATGTATAATACCAAATACCATATTTGTTTTACACCTGTCCATCCTCAGAACTTGGTATTTTAAATGAATTAACAATATGGTAGAAATTGACAATAAATCAACATCCGGAAAAAAATATTTGTCTTTTTTGATGTTTCCTTTCGTCTACTATAAAAAAGAATATGCACCCATAAATCTCCAAAAAAAATCCATAAGAATACTCAATATAACATCATTAAAACTTACATAAGAGATGAGAGGCTGTATAATATTGTCTTGAGCATCAATACTAGTGCTGCTACTAGCTCCAGGCAGATAATATTTCCTTTTTCTAGGCCTCGTTATAGGGATTGTTCCTATTGGGCAATCTTCACTCAGAAAGTTAATATGTGGAAATAAAGTTCTTGATGTGATTTCTTCAATACTGCCTCTTGGAAATGAGCTAGGCGCCATCTGCACAGTGTATTAGTATATGAATATCATCAGAATTGTAATGTTCCCAAGTGTAGAAAGAAAACAATTCGATTTTAACATGCATGCAGGGACGCACACGCACAGGCACACATGTGCACACACGCGCGCGCACAGATAATATTATCAGTATCTACCTCAAGATGAAAGAATTTGTAATGTCGCAAATATTGTAAATAGTGTTATTTTCTCTCTTGCATGTATCAATCTCCCTCTATGATGTAAAGTATCTATCAGTTTATGATTTACCCTTATATGGTAACATGGAACTAAAACAGGAAAGATCAACTATGCCAAGCTATTTTCTTTTTCTATTTTTCTTCTTTTAGGAAAGTATATATGCAGAGCTAGTGCTGATTTGTGGGAAATAAAAGGTCAGATAAGCTTGTTGAATGCATCATTCGAATCCTTTTGTTAATTGCTTCTTTTCTTCTTTGTTTCTAAATTCCCCCCAATTTCTACTCTTCCCCTTCCCTGTCTTTTATGGAATGAATCACAAAGTTTAAAATAATCACCAATTTGAGAGGTGGATTAAATGATATTTATGCCAAATAGGAAGCATCAGTAAACCTAAATCTTCTAATACAGCTGATTAGGAGGGTGAATACGGGAGCATCTCCAGAGTAGGCATCATCTTTCACTGTAGCCCGAGGTACAAAGTGGGAGATCGAAGCGACGTGCTTCTGAAAATATATGTGATTCTGTGAGGTCCTACCATCATCAATGCTCCGTAAGCTCTTTGACGTAGCTTAACACTAAGATAATTATGTTGAACTAGTGGACACAATGGAGATTCATCTCAAAAAGAAGGAAGCAAGCAAGCAAGAGAGATGAAAACCAAGCTATAGATGTACATTGACTTCCCAGTGCAAATGGTCGGAAGAAGCACGTGCCTTCCTAGAAAATGTGTGTCTGATTGTATGGACTAGACAGATGAAATTGCGGAGATGCAAGAGCACTACCGGGCTCACAACATTAGTAAGATTAGAAATAGTTGAAAAGGCCACACTCCTTCCTCTTGCTAAGACAAAAAATTAGAGTTAACTCAAGTATGCAAAATAGGGGATATGACTCCTTGTTCATGTTGCACAGCTATGATTTTATGAGATTGCAGGGACTGCAATAGGATTCTACGGTATGAATTTGGTCTTATGTTAAATTAACTAAACTATATTTTCCAGCAAACACTCTAATAAACATCTACTTCTTTATGGAAAACTATTTGTGAATATATCTTGGTCTATCTTATTCAAATCAAGGGTTCATTTGGATGCCAAAATGGTCCATATAAGGCTAAATTCTATTCTAGTGCTTATTCTTCCACAATTGAATAGAATTACCTTTTAAATTCTGTTTACCGAAGAACATGCAGGTCCTATGGTGAATTGAGATATTCAATATGAAATTGATAATAGATCAACCAAATATCTGTCTATGACACAATTAGATCTACAATATTCCTTTGTTACCATTAGACTATTTGGGTGTTGGGTATTTAGTTATCTTGTAGACCCATACCCGCATTTTATTTGTTCAATGACAATATAAAGGGAAACAACCCCCCAATCTAGCTATTCTCTAAAACCTAGCATATAGTATCAGAGCCATTCCTCTTTCATCACCACCTGCTCCTCTATCTGCCACCAAACCCTATCCGTTATCTGTGAAACCCTAGACACCACTCATCTACACTATTTTCTTTTTCTTATCTTCCTTTCGTTTTTCCTTTTCTTTATTCTTCTTCTTCTCATCTTCTTATTTTTCTTTCTTTTTTTTCTTTTTCAGATCTAATTATGATCTGAATCCAATTCTGCAAAAAAAAGGTTACCGCGTGGCGGTATTGTTCACGATGGACAATTTTACAGTCTGAAATTATGTTAATCTGATGGTTGAAATTGTTTTGATTGTATCTTGATGTATCGAAGTCTGATTTTAGTGATTTAAGGGTCATTTTTTATGTTTTTGGCGATTCAAAGCATTTATGGATTTTGTTTGATTTGACTCTACTTGAATTTGACAGTTTTTACTATTGAGTCCTCTGAAAACCTCCTTTTCTATTATTGAGTTTGATAATCTCTTAAAATCTCCACTTTTACTTAGTCTGAGAATTTCTAAAACCTTCATTTGAGTGGAGTTTGGGAATCTCTAAAGTCCTAATCATATTTAAGAAGATAAGAAGATGAATATTTAATTTTTTGTGCAATCTTCGCGCATAAGTGTTATATTCGAGTGAGATTCGGCATGGTTTGATTGGAAATTTTAGCGTCGACATCAATGATTTCAATAATGTAGCATCATATACTAATTTCATATTTGTTTCTTATTTTTTTATTTAGAAAAATTTTGTTTAGAAGATATTTTACTAGTATTTGTAATAAGCTGGGCATAATTGACATATGTGCTCTAACTTGAGGGGAATGTTAGACTGTCTGAGTCTTTTTGCTTATTGAGTATTGGGTCATCTTATTTGTTCATCTTATATATAAAGAGAGGCAACCCCTAGTCTAGCGTTTAAGCTATCTATTATCTAAAACCTAATGTTACATATGCATGATACAAAATTTAAATTGCATGAATATTTAGAAAAGTGAGAAAGAAACCTGTACAGTGTGATCCTTGAGCAATGGGTGATCCAAAGACGGTTGCTTATGGATATCAACACAGTCAAATATATCCCCATAGGCATTCTGGAAATAGACAAAGCTAGATTACCATCACTATGTAATTTGCGTTACATTAGTTATAGTTCAATAATATATAAATTCAATGTGTCTGATGACTCCGATCAAGAATATTGACAATTATAATACCCACAGCCATAAGATTAAGATTTCATCACAACCATGTTGTTAGTACGTATCCAGTAAATAAGGTTTTGGTAATAACAATGGAACCAAAACTATATTTGAGAGGCCAAGCTCGGTGCATAAAACTTAATTACAGAATCAAATATCAAAATCTTCTAAAATGAAATTATGTGAGGAAAATGATTTTCATTCTGAATTAAGTCAAGCTGAAAGAAAATTTCATAACAACAGTTGTCACTTCCTTACTGTGGTTCCATATGCAATACATTCAAATGGATATAGAACAATCTCATGGGAGATCTGACATCCCTTCCTCGCTAACCGGCATGTCTACAGGTACAAAGAATGGGAACGAACAAAACACAGGCTCGATTGAAGAACTTCTCATATTTTATATAGCTTGGGCGTACTTTTTAGCCATTTACACTGCTGGAAACCTAAAATCACCACTAGCCCTAATCCAATCATTTCACGCTGACATCTTCCAAATAACAAGGTATCAAAAGCTTAACTCTTCACACTTTGTGTACATACAGGTGATGGCCCTGCCTAAGTTTCATTTCTCATCAAACACTTTCCAACAATTTGGCTGTGGGACAGAGTTTCCGAATTCTAAGTTCCAGTGCTCCGGAGAAGCAGGTAGCAAGACAACAGAATTATTTGTTCCGCCATGAACTAATTGCTTCCCATCAACATAAATAACCCAGTTTGCTGCATTTTGGCACCAAGTCGTCAAAGTGCGCCTTAATAACAATAGGATTACAAAAACACTGCAAATGAAATTCCCTCAAACAACCGTCTAACATCATCAATCCTCTTACAGATCCCATCATGGGTGTTTTCAACATAGTTGCTGAATTCAACCCTGCTTTTCATGGGGTGTTTTCAACATAATTACTGAATTCACCCCTTCTTTAATATGCAACCAGAACAAACTGCGAGATAAATTCTATTCTGGGAAAACCACCATAAATTATAAAATTTCTTGGGGAAGCAATTTTCATTCTAACTCAAACTCATGCTCTATGGTGAAAGTTCCCAGCATTTATGTGTCATTATTTTCACTATGATTTGACAAGAAATACAAATTAACAGTATAAATATAGTGTACATTCAAATATGAATATACACGAGACAAGAAACTATCTGTGTCAAGCAATCAAATGCAGCATCCTATATGTGTGACAAGCAAAACCATACATTGAAGAATCCACTATGCACCCAGTCAAAACATCTTTTTCATGTAAAATCAACATCTAGCAAATTCAAAGATGTCATTTACCGCAAAGAAACCCAATGGTGATGAGTACTTTGCATTTGATGACATATATATGAACGCAACAACATACAACAACAACTAAGCCATTTGTCCCAAGTATTTGGGGTAGGCTACATGAACCAAAAGATAATTACACCGGATCGGGCACATGGATCAGCTTTCTCCACTCATTCCTATCGAGCAATATGCCTTCACTAAGACCTTTAGCCTCTATATCTTGTCGTATTACCTCCATCCATGTTTCTTCGGTCTCCCCTGCGCTCTTTTAACTTGCCCTAAATTGATATGCTCTACTCGCCAGATTGGTGCATTTGTAGGTCTACGTCGCACATGATTAAATCATCGTAAGTGATTTTCTCTCATCTTCTCTTCTATAGAGGCTACACCTATCTTAGTACAAATATCCTCATTTCTCACCTTATCTCTTCACGTGTTACCACACATCCAACGAAGCATGCGCATCTCTGCTACACTCATCTTCTAGACATGATGTCTCTTTATAACCCAACATTCATGATTATAGCAACAACATGATTATAGTAAATCTATATGGTAAAAAACACTAGTGAAAATTTAAGAAACTTCTCCGATTTACTCATGCCACAATAAAGAATAAATAATGCTTTACTGGCCAGGCAATACATGTAAAAGTACCGTACAACAATAAAGAGGGGTTTTGGTTTAAGGTTACATCGCATGATTACTGGTTTTGATAAGATTATACCATTGTAAATAAAAGGTGTTCATTTGTGTGTGCGCTCGCGCGCGGGTGTGTAATACCCCGTTCCCGGAATACGTACTTAGTTGCGTATTCAGATTTTCCGATCGTATTTTTTCGATTTGTTTCCTGTATTTGTTTTGCTTTATGAACTCCTTATATGATTGTCCTGTCTTGGATTTGGATTCGTGGATTCGGAGTCAGCCCTAGTCTGAACCGAAGGCCCGATCCTAGAGTATTACTCGATTTAGATATTATGATAATTAGAATTGACCGATTTTAGTTTTAAATATCATTTTCCAATATTATATATTTTCTATGATTTTCTAGATTTTTCTGGAATTAAAATAAAAATCTTCAAAACCGGTGTCGGCCAGTGCCGCTGACCGATTCCTGGATTTTTAATTCTCAAACGGTTTGGGATTTCTAAATGATTCTTTAGACATTATTCCTTAGAATCATATTTTCTACCTACATTCTTTTTCTGAGGATTTTATGATTTTATGGAAATTCCAACGGAGTCGGTAAATTATTGATTCCAGGATTTTTAATTTTAAAACTATAAAGTATTTCTTTGAACGGATTTCACTATTGGTCTTCATACGTTATTCTTGATTTTTGGTAAAATTTCCAGATCATTCCGAGACACTTGAATTTCGGGCATTTTTCCAATTATCGCATATTCCAATTTCCACCTTGTCATGCCACCTCATTTCCCACTCACCCTCTCACCTAACCCCACTCATTCTCTCTCTCACCCATGGCCGGCCAAGTGGCCACCCTAGGGACACCTCACCCCTCCCCTTTCACACAAAGCCCCCTTGCATTTATCCTATTTCAATCTCCTTTACAAAATCCCCAACCTATATAATCCTTTTCATTTGCAAATCACCCTTTTTCTCTTCCACTTCAACAAGAGAGCTCCTCCAAAATCCTCTCATCTCCTCCACCAAAACCCTAGCTTCAAGGATCCATCTCAAGACTTCAAGAACCCATCTAGGGCTTCATCACAAGGGCTTCATCTCCAACCACCAACCCCAAGGCAACACCAAGATCTACTCCTTCAACCCTAGCTTCAACAACAATTCATGGATTGAAGCCATCATCTTCTTCATCTTGGATCAAGCCCCAAATCCAACCCATCCATGTGAGTACCTTACTCACCAAGACCTAGATAGCTCTCTATTTTCTTGTGATGTGAACTCTTGAACACTTGCACCATAAAAATCCCATTTTTAGGTTATCAAACTAAAGATCCAACCTTTCCATGTAAATATCTCTACTCACCAAGGCTAGTCCTTGTGTACTTGTGTTAGTAGATCAGGTCCCCTAATGTCATAAAAACCCCATTTTTATCATCAAGAACAACCCCCAAGTTCAGTTCTGTAAACTGCTCCCCGACCACGATTAGTCGACTTGACCTAGAACCTAGTCGACTAGAACCCTTAACTGGAACTTAGCTTTTCTGGAAAAAC
Source organism: Agave tequilana (assembly GCA_038442645.1). Taxonomy (NCBI): domain Eukaryota; kingdom Viridiplantae; phylum Streptophyta; class Magnoliopsida; order Asparagales; family Asparagaceae; genus Agave; species Agave tequilana. The sequence continues at coordinate 113,979 of JAVJIF010008310.1, read as the reverse complement.
ACAGTATTAGTCGACTTACCCCAATTATTAGTCGACTAACCCCTTCTGGAAACAAATCTCAACTCTCTGGAAATCCCTATTAGTCGACTCCTGAATTCACCTAGTCGACTAACCCTCCTTAGACCAGAAACTCAGCTCTAGGCCCCAGTCGACTTAAGCCTAACTTATTAGTCGACTTGAACCCCCTAGTCGACTAACCATTTTTCCTTAGTCGACTAATGTTTCCTGAAACAGAAACCCCAATTCTCTGTATCCCAGGCTTAGTCGACTTGCGTGTCTGTTAGTCGACTTGAGACCTATATTAGTCGACTAATCCCTTGACCCTAGTCGACTCCTAAGACAATCCCAACTCTCTGGTGCACAGATTTAGTCGACTATACAAGACTGTTAGTCGACTAATCCCACTTGTAGTCGACTAATCCTTCCACCTAGTCGACTAATTCTGCCTGTATGTCTTAGATGATTTCTTTTCTAAAATTAGATCTTGTCGTTGGTTTATGTGTTATGCATTATGGTTTCTTGTACTTCATGACTGGTACTTTAGGACTTATTGCTTAATGGATCTTACCTCATATTACTTCATGACTTGTTAAGTAACATTATCAACCACTTGTCTAATTTATGCTTTCTTTTAACACATGTATATCACCTAAACATGCCACTACCTTGCTAGACCCTATTGTTATGATATGGTTGACCCGGCCAATTATTAATTCTTCGTTATGTTTTATTGCTTGTTACATGTCACTACCTTGTCATGCTATCTCTTAAACCAAGCATGATACACTTGACTTTATGATTATCGTGTTTACGGGAACCCTACCTTGTTTTATGGAACTAAGTGCCACACCACACTCGGTGGGGGCCACCTCTAGAATCCACTCCCTCAGAACAAAGTGCCACATGGAACAAAGTGCCACACCACACGGTGGGGGCCACCTCTTGAATCCATGGGGGCCACCTCTTGAATCTGTTGGGCTATTACCGTTATGACTGTTTATTCCCGTAATCTGATAATCTAAGTAAACGACAACTTGTATGGGTATGGGAGGAAGTGATGGATGCCGGAATGATACCTTGCTTATAGTAGGTGGGCGGAATATGGAGATTACTGTTAGTGGGACTTTGGGCCCACACTATATGACTGTTAGGGGGACTTTGGGCCTCCAAACCGGTTCCAGGTGCATGGAAACTACTATAAGAAGTGATATCAGTTCTCCATCTACTTCCGACAACGACCCTCGACTTTCTTATATATGGATGTATGTGAGTTGGGATCGATACCGAGACACATACCGAGATATATGGGTCAGACGAGTAATAATAATAATAGGCTCAATTATGGTTATTGTTATGATTATTGTTTCATGTCATAGTCCCTGTTATGACTCATGTTATATTGTGACTCCTACTTTACTTGTTATGATTCCAGTGAGGATTCCGGTTTTGATCTTGTCATGATCCTTGTCATTCTTGTTATGCATTCCTTTTGACTATCATATGGTTTGCATCTCTGATTCTATACGCTTGGATATTTCTGTGGCATGAGATAAAGGTATATAGATGAGGGTTTCCTTGTTTGGATTATTCCTTCGATGTACTAGTCTCATGGGACCGGGACCTAAGCGTATACAATCACTTTTGCTCATGATCAGTTTTACCTTGGATTTCCGTTTTTCTGATGATTGTATTATGACCGCCCATATATGTATTTCATTTGTGTTCTAACCCTCCTGTCTTCTGAGTTTGACACTTGTGTTCCTCCTGGCTCGCCACCTGGCTTTGTATCATACTCGCCTGGGGAGTTTCACTGACTCCCCTGGATTCTCATGTCCAGGTCATGGAGCTTGGAGCGTGGCTTCTCCCTGTGGCTGCTCAGAGTAGCGCAGCGGTAGCGTGGATCCCCAGCCGACCTCCAGAGCCACATCCTTCCAGACCCCCTGTATGCCTCTCGAGTTTTCCCTTAGCAAACTCGTGAGTGCTCTTTTATACTTTCATACTTGTACATTCCTTATATACCTGCATGTGAGCTCCCTTTATACTGTTCATTTATGTATATTCCTTGTATTCCCGCATTTGCGCATATCTGTGATGTTATATTATTGTAATATTCATCACCTCTGGTGATAATTCTGTAGTTGTATATTTATATGTTGGAATGTATAATGCACCATTTGCTTCCGTACTCTGATTCTTGTCTGTACTGATGCTTAGCGTATATACGGGAAGGTACTTCGGACTTACGTATATACGTTGCAGTGACGTCCCCGTATCAGCGGGATCGGGGCGTTACAGGTTGGTATCAGAGCTTAGGCTCTAACTTCCTCAGTACGTCCAGACGGCAAATCAATGGTAAAGAGATTTGCAACTGGAATACATGAGTCTTGGTTATACATTCCAACTGCAAGTGCAGAGTTATCTACTTCTTGACTATCTTTCCTTTGATTTCAAATCCCTCCTTGACTATCTTTCCTTTGATTCCTAGATCCTTTCCTTGTCCCTCCCCTGTTTTGGTTTTATGAAGCCTTATGCCATGTTAAGATATGACTAGACTAGAGAGGTAGTGGCTGGTTCAGAATGAAGCTATTATGGGATCTCTCGGCCAATTCTATGAAGCTTGGTATTCTCCAGATCGATCTTGATCTGGCTATATTTCAGGAGACAGCAGCCGGTATTTGGGATTCTTAATTAACGGTCTTCTTTATTATTATGCTCAGGGTTTTCTTTATCTTCGGTATTCTGGAATTCTATTACACAGCCACGACGTCAGCAGCATTATTCAGTATTATTCTAAAGATTTATACAGCCAGAAGTGCAAGGATGATTATTGTTCGGTTGACTTGAGAGCCCTACCTATAGTATTTCATATCTTGATTATAAATTCCACCGCTGTCCCCTTTGTATTCAATTTACCCCTTAACGAAATTGCGAGGACGCAATTTTTTGTAAGGTGGGTGGATTGTAATACCCCGTTCCCGGAATACGTACTTAGTTGCGTATTCAGATTTTCCGATCGTATTTTTCGATTTGTTTCCTGTATTTGTTTTGCTTTATGAACTCCTTATATGATTGTCCTGTCTTGGATTTGGATTCGTGGATTCGGAGTCAGCCCTAGTCTGAACCGAAGGCCCGATCCTAGAGTATTACTCGATTTAGATATTATGATAATTAGAATTGACCGATTTTAGTTTTAAATATCATTTTCCAATATTATATATTTTCTATGATTTTCTAGATTTTTCTGGAATTAAAATAAAAATCTTCAAAACCGGTGTCGGCCAGTGCCGCTGACCGATTCCTGGATTTTTAATTCTCAAACGGTTTGGGATTTCTAAATGATTCTTTAGACATTATTCCTTAGAATCATATTTTCTACCTACATTCTTTTTCTGAGGATTTTATGATTTTATGGAAATTCCAATGGAGTCGGTAAATTATTGATTCCAGGATTTTTAATTTTAAAACTATAAAGTATTTCTTTGAACGGATTTCACTATTGGTTTTCATACGTTATTCTTGATTTTTGGTAAAATTTCCAGATCATTCCGAGACACTTGAATTTCGGGCATTTTTCCAATTATCGCATATTCCAATTTCCACCTTGTCATGCCACCTCATTTCCCACTCACCCTCTCACCTAACCCCACTCATTCTCTCTCTCACCCATGGCCGGCCAAGTGGCCACCCTAGGGACACCTCACCCCTCCCCTTTCACACAAAGCCCCCTTGCATTTATCCTATTTCAATCTCCTTTACAAAATCCCCAACCTATATAATCCTTTTCATTTGCAAATCACCCTTTTTCTCTTCCACTTCAACAAGAGAGCTCCTCCAAAATCCTCTCATCTCCTCCACCAAAACCCTAGCTTCAAGGATCCATCTCAAGACTTCAAGAACCCATCTAGGGCTTCATCACAAGGGCTTCATCTCCAACACCAACCCCAAGGCAACACCAAGATCTACTCCTTCAACCCTAGCTTCAACAACAATTCATGGATTGAAGCCATCATCTTCTTCATCTTGGATCAAGCCCCAAATCCAACCCATCCATGTGAGTACCTTACTCACCAAGACCTAGATAGCTCTCTATTTTCTTGTGATGTGAACTCTTGAACACTTGCACCATAAAAATCCCATTTTTAGGTTATCAAACTAAAGATCCAACCTTTCCATGTAAATATCTCTACTCACCAAGGCTAGTCCTTGTGTACTTGTGTTAGTAGATCAGGTCCCCTAATGTCATAAAAAACCCCATTTTTATCATCAAGAACAACCCCCAAGTTCAGTTCTGTAAACTGCTCCCCGACCACGATTAGTCGACTTGACCTAGAACCTAGTCGACTAGAACCCTTAGCTGGAACTTAGCTTTTCTGGAAAAACACAGTATTAGTCGACTTACCCCAATTATTAGTCGACTAACCCCTTCTGGAAACAAATCTCAACTCTCTGGAAATCCCTATTAGTCGACTCCTGAATTCACCTAGTCGACTAACCCTCCTTAGACCAGAAACTCAGCTCTAGGCCCCAGTCGACTTAAGCCTAACTTATTAGTCGACTTGAACCCCCTAGTCGACTAACCATTTTTCCTTAGTCGACTAATGTTTCCTGAAACAGAAACCCCAATTCTCTGTATCCCAGGCTTAGTCGACTTGCGTGTCTGTTAGTCGACTTGAGACCTATATTAGTCGACTAATCCCTTGACCCTAGTCGACTCCTAAGACAATCCCAACTCTCTGGTGCACAGATTTAGTCGACTATACAAGACTGTTAGTCGACTAATCCCACTTGTAGTCGACTAATCCTTCCACCTAGTCGACTAATTCTGCCTGTATGTCTTAGATGATTTCTTTTCTAAAATTAGATCTTGTCGTTGGTTTATGTGTTATGCATTATGGTTTCTTGTACTTCATGACTGGTACTTTAGGACTTATTGCTTAATGGATCTTACCTCATATTACTTCATGACTTGTTAAGTAACATTATCAACCACTTGTCTAATTTATGCTTTCTTTTAACACATGTATATCACCTAAACATGCCACTACCTTGCTAGACCCTATTGTTATGATATGGTTGACCCGGCCAATTATTAATTCTTCGTTATGTTTTATTGCTTGTTACATGTCACTACCTTGTCATGCTATCTCTTAAACCAAGCATGATACACTTGACTTTATGATTATCGTGTTTACGGGAACCCTACCTTGTTTTATGGAACTAAGTGCCACACCACACTCGGTGGGGGCCACCTCTAGAATCCACTCCCTCAGAACAAAGTGCCACATGGAACAAAGTGCCACACCACACGGTGGGGGCCACCTCTTGAATCCATGGGGGCCACCTCTTGAATCTGTTGGGCTATTACCGTTATGACTGTTTATTCCCGTAATCTGATAATCTAAGTAAACGACAACTTGTATGGGTATGGGAGGAAGTGATGGATGCCGGAATGATACCTTGCTTATAGTAGGTGGGCGGAATATGGAGATTACTGTTAGTGGGACTTTGGGCCCACACTATATGACTGTCAGGGGGACTTTGGGCCTCCAAACCGGTTCCAGGTGTATGGAAACTACTATAAGAAGTGATATCAGTTCTCCATCTACTTCCGACAACGACCCTCGACTTTCTTATATATGGATGTATGTGAGTTGGGATCGATACCGAGACACATACCGAGATATATGGGTCAGACGAGTAATAATAATAATAGGCTCAATTATGGTTATTGTTATGATTATTGTTTCATGTCATAGTCCCTGTTATGACTCATGTTATATTGTGACTCCTACTTTACTTGTTATGATTCCAGTGAGGATTCCGGTTTTGATCTTGTCATGATCCTTGTCATTCTTGTTATGCATTCCTTTTGACTATCATATGGTTTGCATCTCTGATTCTATATGCTTGGATATTTCTGTGGCATGAGATAAAGGTATATAGATGAGGGTTTCCTTGTTTGGATTATTCCTTCGATGTACTAGTCTCATGGGACCGGGACCTAAGCGTATACAATCACTTTTGCTCATGATCAGTTTTACCTTGGATTTCCGTTTTTCTGATGATTGTATTATGACCGCCCATATATGTATTTCATTTGTGTTCTAACCCTCCTGTCTTCTGAGTTTGACACTTGTGTTCCTCCTGGCTCGCCACCTGGCTTTGTATCATACTCGCCTGGGGAGTTTCACTGACTCCCCTGGATTCTCATGTCCAGGTCATGGAGCTTGGAGCGTGGCTTCTCCCTGTGGCTGCTCAGAGTAGCGCAGCGGTAGCGTGGATCCCCAGCCGACCTCCAGAGCCACATCCTTCCAGACCCCCTGTATGCCTCTCGAGTTTTCCCTTAGCAAACTCGTGAGTGCTCTTTTATACTTTCATACTTGTACATTCCTTGTATACCTGCATGTGAGCTCCCTTTATACTGTTCATTTATGTATATTCCTTGTATTCCCGCATTTGCGCATATCTGTGATGTTATATTATTGTAATATTCATCACCTCTGGTGATAATTCTGTAGTTGTATATTTATATGTTGGAATGTATAATGCACCATTTGCTTCCGTACTCTGATTCTTGTCTGTACTGATGCTTAGCGTATATACGGGAAGGTACTTCGGACTTACGTATATACGTTGCAGTGACGTCCCCGTATCAGCGGGATCGGGGCGTTACAGGGTGTCATGTGTGGGCACGTGCGTGCGTGTATACATACCGTTGTCTTTTAGTATGTCCATTCCCCCAAACTTGCTGTATGTTTGAAGAGAACCTAGACAAAACTAAAGTTATCTAGCATGAAGTCCAAACAAGTTAACATGCATCCCAACCTTACGGTGCTTTCTTTTCTCTTATTAACCACGTCAATGTAAAAAACATGTTAAGAAATTAAAATAAGATTTTAATGGCTTTATATACAATCATGGCCCACTATTTCTAATCAAGAATTTCACAAAGGAACCTACCAATAAACAAAAATGATGGCACGTCTTCTAGAATTTGAGTTCGATTCAAGTATGTTTTGTCTGTACATAGAATGAAGAATCCCAGAATGGTCACCAGTTTAGATAAGATTACACCATGGCAAATAAATGGTGTTCATGTGTATGTGCGCGCGCTCATGCGTGGCGCGTGGGTGTGTCATGTGTGGGGCGCGCGCGCGTGTGTATAAATACCGTTGTCTTTTAGTATGTCCATCCCTCCAAACTTGCCGTATGTTTGAAAAAAACCTATTATCTAGCATGAAGTCCAAACAATCGAACATGCATCCCAACCTCAAGGTGCTTTCTTTTCTTTTATTAACCACATCTATGTAAAAAACATGTTAAGAAAGTAAAATAAGATTTTAATGGCTTTATATACAATCACAGCCCACTATTTCTAATCAAGAATTTCACAAAGGAACCTACCAATGAACCTAAGTGATGGCACACCTTCTAGAATTTGAGTTCGATTCAAGTATGTTTTGTCTGAATGAGATCAGATATCAAGACTATGGATTAATTTTAGACAGTAGAATGTAACTGGCCACTATGTACATTTTCAGAAGTCTAAGGATGGTATAACTCATGTCAAGCACAACTACAAATAGTAGAAAAGTTCACTGATCATTATTCTATTAACATTTATTACAAAACAGTACATTAGCAGAGAGTATATAGAACCAAACTTACTTGAACAGTCTTTATAGAATGCTTATGTGCAATACTGAGCTCTGTCTAACAAGAGTATTATCTCCCTTACGAGCTGCACTGCACTCTACTTTCACCATATGAAATTGCGCAAGATAATGAAGACCTACAAGCATAAGCACCATCACCTCCTCTGAAAATATAAAATGGCTTCCGTGGTTCACCTTCATTCTCTTCAACCCCTTTGAAGAACTTATTTGCATTTTTTTTTTTTGTGGTGGGTTGGGGGGTGGGGGGGGGGGGGGGGGGGTGTTGGGCATCCTGCTGTCTAAAGAACTGCATTTATGTGCTTGTGATTCTTCCAAGCCCCTTGTTTTTCTCCATTCAGTTACTCAATAATAATATTTTACCTTAGGTCGTTTCTCATGACCCGATCATGCACAATACATGTCAGTGTTTGTTATTTTGCTGCCAAAACTAGGGTCAGTTCTTGGGTGGTTTGGCTTTTATCAAACAAGGAATTAGAGTACGTCTACAGCCATAACATGGTCTATTAGAAGTTCCTAAGAATACAACTCGAGTAGAAACTAAATTTAAGAGCCAGCCAAAATATATCCACGCAACAAATCACAAAAACCAATCATCTTTTCATCCAAAAAGATTGCAGTCCTATTCAACTGGGACTCAACTATTTTTTATACAGATCATATCAGGCAAGATGGCATCAGAGGTTAAGAATACCACTACTATAAAATTATTTAAGTAAAAGAAATTCAGAATTTTTTTTATTTGCATAATTTCCAACAGCTTGAAGGTAACTAAAAACAGTTAAACTATGCATTATAGGGGCATTATCCTTCATCAGAACCATGAGGCCTTCCAGGAGGGGGAAGCCTCTCTTCTTTCTTCTTTTCAAAGTGCCTAACAGCATCATATTGGGGTTTATTCCATACATCTCCATACATGAATTAGAGAAATATGCTTTAGGTAGCCGTCTCAAGTGAAATGTTCCACTACCAGTTGTGGCCTTTTCTCTTGTAGATGTATAGACAACCACCCAAATTTCTCCTATTTGCTTAACAAGTTAGGGGCTAGAGATGGATTTCTCACCAATAATATCTCAAAGAGCATTTCTCTTCTCATGTCATCACGATTCAAGTGTTGTTATCACCATAAAAGTGGTAATCACCTACAACTGGAATCAACTAATGACAGCAAAAAGTTTATAATTTTTTAAATGATTAGCGAAAAGATAATCATTTAAACAGCAATCAAGGATGAATTAAGAATTTCACATCTATGTTCGTAAAATAGCAATACATATGTATGTACATATTATTGCAATCATCAGTTCTAGTAAAAGAAGGCATGCTTTTGGGGATATCAAGAAACATTTTATTTCAAATAAATAAAATGAACTTGCGAATCACGTGGAGCATCCACAGAACAAAAAAGAAATCTAAAGAAAAGAAAATTTGATTTGCAATAAAAAGGAAGAAAAAAAGTTTTCAGAAAACTAGCAAGCAGCTAACTTTTTGGCTCTAATAAAATTGTGATAATACTAATAGCTAGATGGCACCAAATGGTACAGAGCACATACACAATACAATATGAATATGGCACATGCAAAAATCTTAAAAACCTGGGCAACAGATACATACCTAGTTGCAATCATAAGACGTTGCACAAATCAATTAAATGCATAATGGGTCATAAAACAAAAAATGGTAACTTAAAAGGCTAAATTACCAAAAGCTACCATGAATTTTAACGGTTACTCAGAAAACTGCCATAAACCTGGTTTATTATGACTAAGTACCATCAACTTTTAAGAAACTACCATCCGTCAGTTAGAGGGAACGGATACTGCTTCCCCAAAACATGAGAAAGGCACCCATCAAAGTGACAAAAGCACCCATCAAAAATTTCAAAATCACCAAACTGCACTCCCCTCCTCCTTCTTCCTTCTCCTCCCCGCCTGCGACGAACACCCCCTCCCTCCTCCGGTTCCCCCGCGAACCTCCCTCCCTCGACTCCCCCCCGGCGAACCCCCCTTCCCCTTTCCCGGCGAACCTCCCTCCCCCGACCCCCCCGGCAAACCCCCTCCCCCTTCCTCTGGTGAACCCCCAATCCCCGTCGTCTCCCAGTCAAACAACATAGTTGGGGGCGGGGGGGGGGGGGGGGGGGGGTCGCTGGAGGGAAACGACGGAGATAGGGGTGGGGGGTTCGCCGGAGGGGGAAGGGGTTGAGGGGGGCGGGGGTTCGCCGGAGGGGGAAAGGAGGGGAGGGGTCGAGGGGAAGAGGGTTTGCCGAAGGAAGGAGGGGAGGTCGGAAGAGGCTCGCCGCTATTCGCCGGAGGGGAGGAGAGGGAGAGAAAGACATTTTAGCCTTTTCTACAAGGGTAGCTGTGTCAAAAAATATAATGGCACACTTGTAAATTTTTTTGGGGGCCTTTCTCATCTTTTGGGGTGGCAATATCTGTTCCCTCAGTTAGACCTTAACAGGAGCCTGAAAAGTCATTTTTGCCCCAAATTAATTCAGCCTCATTATACCAACTACCAACCAAAATGTTCAGAACCAAAATCGAAAAAAGACCCAAAAAGAAAAACCAAAAAAGAAAACCCTAGAACGAAAAAAATCCCCCTTGTTACGAAGAGATGTGCCTTTAAGACCTCATTGAAGTTGTTGGAGAGGAGTGATCATCGTCGGCCTTGATCAGTCATCGTGGGCGCTGGTGGGGCCAGGGAAGGGGTGGCATGTGCCCCCATGGCCCTCTAGAAAAACCGTATAGCTCTCTTCTTTTTTCTTTTATGTCAATAATAAGTAATTAATACGCATAATGGTGTTGTAGCTTAGTTGGTATTTGGCTCTCTTCTCTTTGCAAAAGCCTAGGTTAAAATCCCATTGTTCCATAGATTTAATATTTCCCCTATTTTTTCTTATCTTTTCCTCTATTTTTCCCATAGTTTGAGTGATATACATTGTTAGCCAACAACTTAAGCTTTTGGGTGAAATGATTTCCTGACAATTCTAATTGGAATTCACTATCTATTGTATATTATGCATGATGATCCTAGATATTAGAAGTAGATGTCATATTTCCATGGTCCATTAGTTATGAGATTTAGAATGATAACATGAAGATTTTGGTTCTAAAGTGAGTAGATCTTTGCGGTCAGGGGCTTTGTTCAGCAATCACCAAAATAGTGGCATAGTCCATTTTGATTTATGAATAATTTAGTTAACCCCGTCTTATGTGCATTCTAAAGGAAATTGTTGATGCATGATGAATATCAAGATTGAATTTATTAAATCTGAATCTTGACCTCAACAGGCTTAATGCACTTCAACATTAAGTCTTCACATGACAAGTAAGTGTATATATGAATGTATCAGACCAAAAGATTGCAGCAACTGAAACCTGCAAATAATATGGAAACTCAATATGTATCAGTTATGGGGAAAGCTAAACATAGAATAATATGATCAGACACTGTAGGATTGCTATTGTTATCAATTTTCCTTGAGATCATGAAATGTTTCCTATTAATGCCTTTCTCATTTAAAGTTAATCAATCCCATGTATATAAACATACTGTGAAAGTCTTTCTTGTTGCATTGGTAGATTGTTCATTCCCTAAGAGAAAAATAATTGTTTGGTTTCTTCATTTCCAAGGTAGCTTTTATGCAAATGAATGCCCCAAAGAACTTGAAACTTAATCTACCCAAACTAAGAAAGAAAAAGGAATAAAAAGAACAAGAAAATCCATCTATTCCTAAACCCTGAGCAAGGTTCTAAATATCGGATATCGAGTTCATACTAGTTGGACCTTTTTCATATCAGATAGCGGATATCGGGCGATTGGGATGATGTCTGGTCCATTTTTTAGGGGGAATGTCCATATTAGATATTCATACACTATTTAAAGTGTGTCAATGCAATAAAATAAAATTAAAAATTTGCAAACAAATTCTAAGTATAATTCAACAACTCATAAGTTATAAGTTTATATAGCATGAATCATGAAAAGCTTACTACTTACCTGGAATTGGATAAATGAAAGAAAGAATAAAAAATAAAATTCTTACTCTTTAAATACAAGTCTTTGAGTAAGAGACTTAACTTGGAAAAAAGCAAAATATGCATAAGAATTACCAAACACACAAATAACTCGACATATTGACAGAACAAAATATAAAAAATTATTAGTCATTCCAATCCTCAACTTGCTCTTAACATCCTAGATAAAGTGATAAGCAACACGCATAACAATAAAATTAAACAATATCATTAACTTAAATAGTTAATTAACATTCTCAAGTCTCAAGTTTCTCATAATAGCGTAATATAACTTAAAAGTTGGGCCCAAATTTGGTTTGTTAAGAAAGAAAACCCAAAAGAAAAAAGGTACAATATCGGCCAATATCGGGATGAAACATATCGGCCGATTTCGACTCAAACTGATATGGTAGATTTTTTTTCACAAAATATATCGATATGGTTCCAAAACCGATATATCGCCATATCGGCCGATATTTAGAACCAAGCATTGAATGCTACCTTTTGATTTTTTTTCATTAAAACCAAACTTCCTGATACAAAGACCTTGGCTTACCTACTTGGTAATCCTCGTCAGCACTCCTGCTAAAATTGCAAATGCATTCATCTAATTCTCGTGACTTTTGATATGCATGATAAAAACTCATTGAAAATAGAGAAAGGGAGAAGGAGGGGGGTTGATAGGGGGAGTGTATAGAGGAGCTAATCATCAAACTATAGGAATTGGAAGAGAGAATGGTTAGTCCAGGAAAAATCCCCTTCGATCAAAATCAAGCCATGTCTGACGGTCTATTACCTGACCAGATGGTAGATCTTTACCAACATGACGAGGAAAATGGAAATGAAGATTTCTCTTGCGACGAAAGCATGAATGTGACTGCAATCGATGAGGAAGATGTAAGTAATTATGTGAAGTTTTTCATTTTTGTGGATCTATTGGCAAGTAATTGAGAGCCCATTCCTGAACAGAAGATGGATCCCGATGAATATGATGACGAAGACGGAGATGAAGAATTTTCTGGCGAAGAAAGCATGCACATGATTATAATCAAACAAAGAAAGGTAAGTAATTATGTAAAGTTCTTGCTTTCTTCAGATCATTTGGTATTTTCTTTTGTGTTTAGTTTGCCCTAAAAAAGTAATAAAATGATCACAAATCTGCTTTAATTTACATTCTCCTAAATAATTTAGAACTGGTTTTCTTTCAAATTCTTTTCGCCAGAAAACCAAATTAAGTAAGATTTTTTAAATTTACTTTTTCTTCATAATAAATTTAAGTATTTTATGTTATATACTATTTTAGCCAGTTTGAATTGAAATTTTTTCTAATTTTTAACTCGCCAAGGGTTCAAGTCACCTTAAACCCAATTAGGTCTTCTGATTACATACATTTTGAGTTCACATGCATGTGAGTTTAAATAATTTTAGATGATCAATTCTTTCAAGGTAATATTTCTCAAATTATTAAACAACACTACAAGACATTTAAGGTAACTCACCTAAGCACCACTATTATATGAAATAGAAAATAAAAAAAGAATTGAACAATAAAATGCTCTCTTTCCTTGAGTTTTCTTTTTCCATTCATTATTAACAGCTTAGGCTGAAAGAAATTTTAAGTGCGTGGAAATTTAGCCAGCCATATAAAAGTGAACAACAGTAGAAGCATGAGTATGCCAAAGCCAATTGCTTTGACTAGTAATAAACTAAACATAAAATTTCAAAAATTATTTTCCTTTTCTTTCAAATTGACCCCTCCAGGAGAAACAAAGTTGTAAATAAATTACGTTGGCAGATTTTTTTTCCCCCCTTAAGATTCTAACAGCAAATTAACTATTAAACTAACTGGATATGGGAAAAGAGGTAGATGTAAATTGGAGATAGAAGAAAGGATAAATAGAACCAGTTACAAAATAAAATGGATAGGTCAGAGACATAATATTTGAATTTTCTCTCTCTCTTATGGTGCATTAGCATGCAACCTTAGGGCATAATTTCAGTTAGATTGGTGACAAACCAGGCAATTGATTATTTAAGAGACTTGTCAGACTTTTGAGTAAAGCAGACATAGAAGCATGATTGATCCAAACCTCATCAAATTGTGTCGCCTTTGGAGCACCGCACAATGTTGAGAAATTTCTGAGAGTGTCAACTTGAGATCAGCCATCTACTTATTTAATGCAGAAGTCCTGGCCAAGGCAAGAATGAACAAGAAAGGGCCTAGCCATAAACTCTAGAAGACCAGCTGGCAGGTAGCTAGAATGCCAGGTCAACACACGTTAGTTTAATCTCATGCAACTACCAAGGACCAACTCTAGGGGCTAGTAAAGAATCTAGAAGAAGATGGAGAATGATACAATTTGCTATGAGAATTGCTTTTCTGAATTCTGGGGCATTGTACAAAAGAACCAACGGAATAACATTAAAATCTAGATAGAGATTGTGTTTGCGCTTGGATCCAGCCAAGCCTACAATTTCAAATATAAGGGATGGGACAAATGGGACTTCCAAACTCAAGTTTTTGCTTTACTTGTCCTTCCAAAGCAAATTGGGAAAATATATTCCAGGTTTAGTGCAAAGAAAAAATCGACTTATAGAATCTTCTATTTCAGAACTAACATTCTAATGGAATATCAGCTATGTTATTACAAGCTTTAGTAATATACAATCTAAACTAGTTTCAGTTATGATTCTTGCATATTTCTCATTAGCTATTAAAGACAGAAACTTGTTTCAGTCAGAAAGAAAGAGTCAGAGGTCATAATCAGCTTGGAAGGTCTATGTAGAGAAAGATAAAACCCTAAAAGAAGATTGTATATTATAATAAAGAGAGTTACAAGAGTGTGTGTGTGTGTGTGTATAGAACAAGGAGAGTATATGGGTAAAGATGGGTAATCACCCAATAACTCAAATATTAATGACTTAACTTAACACTCCCCCTCAAGCTGGAGCATAGACATCCAACATGCCTAACTTGTTACAAAGATTAGAAAACACCTGAGGTGAGACGGCTTTAGTAAGTAAATCAGCTAACTGCTTCGAGGATGGTGTAAACTGGAACATAACCACCTTCTTAGTCCAAACATCCCTGACAAAGTGACAATCGATCTCAATGTGTTTGGTCCTTTTATGAAACACTGGGTTCTGGGCAATATAGATGACAGACTGATTATCACAATGCATAAGCATGGGTCCAGGTTGTCTGAAACCAAGCTCCATCAGTAAATTTTGTAACCACACCATCTCACATGCTATATGAGTCATAACTCTATACTCAGCTTCAGCACTTGAGCGAGACACAACATCTTGTTTTTTTCTCCTCCAGGTCACCAAATTTCCTCCAACAAAAGTGCAATAGTCAGTAGTAGACTTCATATCCCCTCGATCATTAGCATACCCTGAATCAGAGTATCCAGAAATGCGAACATGTTCATGTTTCCTATATACCAACCCTTTTTTTGGACAACTCTTGATGTAAATTAGAATCCTCATCGCGGCTGACCGATGGGCTTCTCTGAGCTGATGCATGAATCTAGTCAGAACTCTTACAACAAAGGTTATATCTGGCATAGTCACTGTAAAATAGATTAGTTTTTCAATCAATCTCTTGTATCTTTCTAGATCATCAAGTGTATGACTTTCATCAAACCATAAATCCACATTGGCTTTTATTGGTGTATTAGCATGCTTGCACCCAAAAAACTTGTTTCCTCTAGAAGGTCCAGAGCATACTTTCGCTAGGAAAGAAGTACACTGTATTTCTGATGTGCAACTTCAATTCCCAGAAAGTATTTTGGACGTCCGAAGTCGTTGGTCACAAAATGACGCTTGAGATACATCTTAGTCTCCACTATCCCAGCCGGTCACTCCTAGTCAGCAGAATGCCATCAACATAGACGGCCAGAACTACAATGCCAAATCTTGTGCACCGAACGAAGACAATGATTTGAATGACATTGGAGAAAGCCAATACCATAAATGGTAAAACTGAACTTCTCAAACCACGCCATTGGACTTTGCTTGAGTCCATATATAGTCTTCTTTAGATGACAGATTTTAGTCTCTCCCTAAGCAACATAACTTGGAGGTTGCTCTATATATACTTCCTCCTGAAGATCTCCACATAAGAAGGCATTCTTGATATCCAGCTGGAACAATGGCCATGACAAGTTAACAGCAATAGAGAATAAAATCTTGATAGAGTTCATCTTTACAACTGGCGAGAACGTCTCAAAATAGTCGATATCATATGTCTGAAAATACTATTTGGCCATGAGCATGGCCTTATATCTATTCACATAACCATTTGGGCGGTACTTTAGAGTAAATACCCAGCGACAACCAACAATCACCGCATCTGTTGGTACTGAAACCAACTCCCAAGTTTCTCTAGAAACAAGAGCTTCCATCTCCTCATCCATAACCTGTTTTCAGGCAGGTACCAATAAAACCTCTGTATAAGACCTGTGTATAGACTCAGAAGACAAAGAGAGAGCAAACTGGCGAAAAGTAGGATTTAGATTATCATAAGAGATGAAATTAGAAATAGGGTGATGAGTGCCTAACCCAGAAAACTCCCAATGGAATTCAACCCTACCATAAGATCATTCATTATGAGAAGTCATATGAAGCATTGAAGTTTATTATGAGAAATTTCAGATGTTCCAATACTAAACTGAGAAATCTGCCAAGTGGGACTTCAACACTTCATAAGATCATTGTGAAGGGAGCAGGAGGTATTCATTGGCATTCAACTCTAACTGGAGAAGGTATAGACATGTGTCACTAACCACCCAGTTTATAGGTGTGGTCCCAACTCCAATCATCCGTAGTGCTCCATGACTCTAACAGTGTAATTTCAGTTAAAATCAACTTCAAATGCTCTAAATGATGGTATCTAGGCTATTTTGACCATGCCTTTTCTTTTTACAAACCTGTGGATTTGTAAAGCTCCTATGTGATCCCTTTAAAAATTGTTTTAGTCCACTATTTGAGGAGGTAATTGTATATTCCTTTAAACAAACTAGAATGTCAACTTTTAATGTCATAGAAGTAAAGATAGAAGAACTATAACATACTAACTATGTAAATATTTATTAGACGTAAAATTAATTCCTAGTAAGCTTTATGAATTATAAAATTGACAAAAATAGGCATCAAACAGATGCTTGATTCTTTTAGATTTGCATGAATGTTTTTTCAAATGGCCCATAATTCAAACTGGAGCAGACAAAGTGATGGGGAGTTTCCTACAAATTCTTTTTTATTGCAATAAGCGTTTCAAATCCATTGTGCCTGCACCACCTATTTTGGATAGTGTTTTGAAAATGTTGAATAAGGTAACTCCTCCAAAATTGCCCAACCCCACACCCACCCACCTCAGCCCTGAAAAGATAAAGAGGGGGATCCTCTATACATGTTGGAGACCACCTCGAACGTGTAGCCAACCGACACTACAAGTTCCTCTTTGAGACTATCTAAATAGTAATCTTCTTAGAAACCAACTTATTAGTACAATCATCTTATTGTTTTGTTTCTTGAGAGTAAAGCGGATCTCCTACTTTCTTGACCTTTAGCATCACGTTGTTACAATAAACAACTGGTACTTAAATATTTCTCTTCTCACAGTTGCACAGTGTTTCTTTTTTATCTTTTGGTTATCACGGATCCAATGGTAACAGAAGAACAAAAAAGAAGACACA
The DNA here is from genome assembly GCA_038442645.1 of Agave tequilana. NCBI lineage: Eukaryota > Viridiplantae > Streptophyta > Magnoliopsida > Asparagales > Asparagaceae > Agave > Agave tequilana. The sequence goes on along the minus strand of JAVJIF010008310.1, from coordinate 96,591 downwards.
CTTCTTTTTTGTTCTCTTTAAGCTTTCTGGTACTCCAAAGAGAAGAACACTTGCACATTTAATACAAGAAACAGCTCCAATTCTGGCAAGCTAGTCTTAGCATACTCCAATGCTAGTTGTTCCATCATATTATTTGAATTTAATGAAATTGGGTGTTGCCTTGAAAAGCTTTAGGAGAGCCTATGCAGCCAAGTGAACTACTTCTCTATGTTCTCTAATGTGCACAATTGACACTGCATACTACCAATGTCTAATTCATTAAAGAATGCAGGAAGAAGCGGCCACGGAAGATGAGTCCATCGCGGAGGTGCCGGGTCAAGATGACATACCTAAAGGTTGGAAATATGTCGAAGTGGCTGGATCATTCAACGAGCTTGATAATGAGGGTGGAGGAGGCTTTGTCCTCCGAGACTGGAAGGACAATGCACTCATGGCACGAGCCTTCCCAGCCCCTGGTAACTCACGCCTGTCAGTGGAAGCCTACGTTGTCCATAAAGCAATGGAAGAAATCATCGCCATGAAAGAAAAAAAGGTTGTGTTTTGCCTAGAGTCTGAGGTTTTGTATTACTCCATCGGGAGGGACATGGGTGTGCCTGCAGGCGTACCATCGATGCTCATTGATTGCATCCAATGGTGGAAAAATAAGCATTCATTTCATGTCTTCTTACGGAAGAGGAAGAGGTTGAAGCAGCCCTGTGGTTAAGTATGTTCGGAAAACAGTGCCGACAGCACTGCCAGTGGGACAGCGCCAGGCCTTGGCCACCAGGGTTCGAGAGCCTTATCAACTCCAGGTTTGATTTCTAGCTTGAAGTTCAGTGTGTGGAAGTTAATAAGAAACTCTCGAGACTCAAGGATGATCTACTGTGTAAGTCATAATAATGTTGTTCTAAATTGCATACTTTGGAACCTGCAGTTGTATGGTTTGTTTCCTTTATTCCCGGCTTATTATTTTTCCTTTCTGGCTGCATCATTATAAGGCAACCATCTTCTTTTAAATCACATTAGATATCCTGCCCAAATTACTTTTAGAGCACAAGGATTCCTATAGGAACCCAAATTCTTCACCACATAACACAGTTCATATCGAATGCCTTATTGGAAAAAGGAAATACAAATCACATGACTGATATTTGGACAAAACAGACAAGGAAAAAACAGCACCCACATTTTCTTCTTCATTTCTCCATAGAAATTTGATTTGGATGCAAGTTTGGAACCTTACCACAACAAGCTGCAAGATAAGATTCATAGAGCCCAGAATTCAAACTTCAGTTGCACATTGTGGCCTCAGATCCCTGAACCCCCCAACCATTGCAAAACCCACAAATTGGGCTCGAGGGTCTCTGTCTACATTGATTCACAGCGACCTGGGCTTCTTGGTTATGAAATTTTTTATGTTGGGCGTGATTATAATGCTTTCTTTGCTTGGTTTGATGAGAACCCACATCAATTGATGAGTTATTTCTGCCATGAACGAGGTGTTGGGAGTTGGGTTTTGAGTTTCAAATGAACTGTAAAATGCAATGTAAAATAGAAATGAAACAAGTTTTGAACGCTGAAATTACCTCTTTTCTGATTGATTTGGCCCTTTACTGCATTCTTTTCATCTCTCTGCTGCTTCGGAAATCTCTTTGTTTCAAGGCCTTTTTTTTTTTTTTTTTTTTTTCATTTCTCTTCTGAAGGTTTTGGGGGCAATAAAAATTTAATTCTTTTGGGGAAATTATTTTGAGGCCCCTGGTTGGTCCCTGAATTTTACCAGCGTTTACCTTTCCACATTTTCATTTACAGCCCTCTCTTTTTGTCCATTTGTCTCGGAGCACCTCCAAGAAAACAGCTATCACATCAGGCTACGATCAAAGAAAAAAGTTGTCACATCTGCTTACGTTGATCTTTTCAATGTAACATGACTTCTCTTGAGTAATCAACCTTGTTTGCTTCCTTGCAGCTGGGAGGAAGAGAGAGAACCGGGTCAATGTCACGTGGCAAACAACTCGATTCTTCTTGTTTGTTTGCTGGAGGAAGATCAGCCTCCTCCTCCAGCTGGCAGCTGACTTGGCGGATGGAGGAAAAAAAGTCTTCCCCTCAAAAATCAGCTGGAAGAATGGGTGAGCTCGCCGACCAAGGCGTCTAAGAGATATGGGCGAGGGGAGAGAGTGTAGGGCCGGTGTTTTTCGTTTTTTCCCTTCCCTCTCTTCTTTCTTCCTCTTTCCCCCCCAATCAAACAACAATCAACAAGAGAGGAAGATCTTCCCCTTTTCATTTTCTCTTCTCTTCCCCTCTTCCGTCTTCCTCTCTCTTCCGGCAAACAAATTTCATATATATTTGCTAAGAAAAAGAAACTTCAGAAACTGTATACTAAATTCTTCAAGAAGGATCAAAAGATGAAAAATAGTTGATGTAAAAAAAGAAAGAATAGACTGATAAGAGTTAGAAAAGACACTTGTGATAAGAAAATTACAAGTTCAGAACATGTCGCCAAATAACATAATGATTCTTTTTCTGTTCTAATGAGAAATGATAAGAGTTATCCGTCTTATTCATTAATTCCTTAAAGAAAAAAAAAGAAAAAAAGACAAAAAAATGGGGCTAGTGCAAATAAAACTGAAGCTATAATAGAAAAAAAAAAAAAAAAAAAAAAAAAAGAAAACAAAAAAGAAAAGGAAAAAAAACCTGAAGGTGAAAAATTACACGAGACACAATCAACAAAAGTTCATTCTTGGAGGGTGTTAAACGCAAATCAATCAGAGGCTGACGGGCCATAAAACCCTTCAGATCTCGCCAGTTGATGAGTGAAGAAAAGAATCAGAACTGGGGTTTTGGAGCCAAGAAATCAGTCTCTGAAGAGACGAGGGCAAATCCAGAAAATAGGTATGATTCGATTCTCTCTCTTTGTTCATTTCAGTTTCTATTTTCTCTAAAATTTTGATACCAGTGTTTTCAATTCAAATTCTCTAAGTCAAAACAATGAATCTTCTGCTTCTCAAAAAGAACCTCTCTTTCAAACCCTTGAGTTCAAATCCCACTCTCTTGCATATTCTTCACAAGTTCTCATCTTTGGCCTCTGCAACTCGAATCCCATCGCCCAAATCCAATTTCATAACAAACTACTTGATAAAATCTTGTGGGTTCTCCCCACAGAAGGCAGCCACTGCCTCCAAGCTCATTGCCACCCACACCTCTGCCAAGAGGCCTGACTCTGTGCGGCATTTCCTCAAACACCTAGGTCTCGATGACGCCCATATCCGCTCTATTATCTCCTCTCACCCATCCATCCTCTTTGCCGATGTGGAGAAAACGATGAAGCCCCATCTCCAGGCTTTCCGCGGAATTGTTCATGTATCTGATTCCGAGCTCCGGAGAATGATTGTTTCCACCCCTCATCTCCTCACTAACCCTCGCACCTTGCCTCGACTCGAGTTTTGGAAAAAATTTGTAGCTGGCGACATGAAGAAACTTTTTTTAGCTGCTACGAGAAACAAGGGCCTCGTTAATTCGGACATTAAATCTGTTGCCCCGAAGATTGCTCTTTTAAGGGATCATGGCCTCTCAGATGAAACTATCAGACAGATCTTAGTTATAGGCAGTAGAGTCTTCGCACTGAGCATTCCTTCCTTGGAGCTGTTACTGAAGAGAGTACAAGAATTGGGATTCCAACATGGTTCTTCAATGTTTGCATACGGATTATCGATCCTCTCTAATTTTGGTGTTGACACTTTTAAGGTCAAGGTGGGAGTTTTCAAGAGCTATGGGTGGTCGGAAAGGGACTTTGCTGTTGCATTTAATAAATATCCATTTTTTTTGGGCCTGTCAAAGGAGAATATTCAGAAGAAGATGGAATTTCTCGTGGGAAGGGTTGGATGCTTGCAGTCATACATTGTTTCCCACCCGATTCTGCTGGGATTGAGTCTGGAGAAGCGGTTGATGCCTCGGTATCACGTGATCAGTTGTTTGAAGATGAATAAATCAATCAGTAGAGAATGGGACCTTTGTACCATTATGCGACACTCAGATAACATTTTTCTGGAGAAGTTTATTCTACGTTACAAGGAACTAGAGCCCATGTTGCTTGAGACTTACGCTGCTGCTTGTGAAGGTCGAGCTACACCTTGACTAATATACAGGAAATAGGATAAAGATGGGAGAGAATGGTAAGTAAACAGTATATACCAATCTTTTAAATCTATTTCGTGTGCTTGTGCTATCCGTCATATTAATGCCAATTACTTTTTTGAAATTCCTACATTTTTAGCCCTTTAACTTGAGGCCTCTCCTTATATTTTGAAAGAATCTGAATATTTCTGAACTGCTAGAGTTGCATTACATAAAGTGAAAATATCTAACTAATGATTGCCCAGTTATAGGTTTGTATGAAGTATGTGGACTATGCACTTTGCAATGTTTTATGTACCTCGTTATATATTGTTTGATTGCTTTCATTATAAGGTAGGCTGACCACCTCATCTGAACTAGGTAATGTCAAAGTCATTTTAGGAGATCACAGAAAAGGTATCAGCTTATTTACATTCTAGCAAAATTTATCATCATGTTATGATACTTCTAAATAGATGCTGACAAATTGCATGAAGACCTGCACTTAAGTCACCTAAAACAAGGCTAGCCGCTAAGCTGTATGTGATAAGAGATTGGAAGTAGGAAGGTATTCATGGAGGAAGGTGGTGAAGAATATGACCCTGAATTTATCGTATGATTCATGATTGGTTCTGAATCTGGCAGCTTTGTCATTATTGAGTGCTTCTGATATTGACGCGCCCTGACTTTTCCACTAAAAATGTTTAACAAAACGTCTCAAAGAGGTAAACTGACCTTGGGTTGGTTTGCAATCCACTTCTTAAGTGGAACCTTTCTTTTACCTCTTTCCCTTGTTTCCTCCCTAAAAATACCGCCACTTGTACCTTCACTTCTCCTTGTAACCAAAACCCAGTTTCCAAATCTGTTTTCCATGATAGAACACGTAATAAAATCATGTGGATTCTCTCCAGAGGATATTGTCAGTGCCTCCAACCTCATTGCTACTCCCTGTACTAAAAAAAAAAAAAACTCTTAAAAAAAAACAACTCTTTACTTTTTCCTCAAATGTCATAGCTTTTCCTGCTTCTACATCAGCTCCATTATTTGAGTACATCTGTCTTGATGCGAAGAAAATCATGGGACCCAATTCCAGACTCTCCGCAAAATGTTTATTTTTACTCATTTGATCTCCTGCCGTCATTTCCAAACCATCATTTCCTCAGGACCCTCATGCCATCCCCCACCTGAAGCTCCACCAAACCTTTCTGAATAGTGACATTAAAGAACTTCAGGCAGTCTTTTACGGGAAACAGGTTCTCCTTGCTCAGGATATTTATACTGTGGTTGCCTTGAAGAGTTTTCTTCAAAAGAAATGTGGTTTTTCTCAGGCAGATATAGGGGTGCTTTTAGTTAAAGCCTGTAAACCCGTTAGGAGCATTGCTCGATGGGAGTTTCATTGTAGAAAGTCTGGAAAGGATTCCCAAGTAGGTCGTCAATGTTTGTTCACATCTTAGCATCCTTGGAAGTACATAATTGACATATTTGAGCTCAGGATGGTACTTTTGATGAGCTTCAAATGGTCAGAAAGGGGGTTTTCTTGCTGCCCTGCTGAATTTAGGAGGCTCTATAATATTCATAATTTTATTTTTTGCTTAAAGTGTAAAAATTGGTTTCCAGCTTTCATAAGTTACCTTGTAGCTTTGTCTCACGAGAGCCTCTCTAGGAGCCTCTCTTTAACCATGGACTGGGATGAAGTCTAGTACACTGTGACTGAGTTCAATGGGAACTGAGGCCATTTGTGTCTGTTGATGTACTCAGGCAAAGTCAGTGAATTTATCGAGGTCAAAATTTGATGAAGATTGCTTTCATTCTTAAGCCTTGAAAGATGTTTGTATATTTTCTTTTCCCATGCCATCCAAGTAGTCACTACTAACTCTACAAGTAACTTGCTATCTTCATCAAGGTTAATCTTGCCACTTGACAGTCCCGGGCAATTCAAAAACATACTCCTTGAGAAAGCGATAAGTAGAATACGAAGTTTTCAATGGCAAAGGTTCAAATCAATATAAGAACTCAGAAACTTAATAGCTAATCAAGACAAATACATAAGTTATTTTTTTAATTTCATAAAATTAAATAAAACTTCAGTAGCACAATAATCATTCCACTCTCATTTAACCTATCATACTTCTACACTTGCATTGCCTGGATGTCGAGGATCTAAATGAAGAGAAATTTTAACTATTTTGTAAGTTATTTTTAAAACTAGTGTAAATTGCATACATGACCCCGCAATTATTATTTATGCTGCTTCTTTAACTGGCTTGTTAGCATCTGTAACCCCTAGATTTTCTCTGGCCTCTTACAATGTTAGTTCCATCCACAAAAACTCACGAAAACGCTAGTGACTTGACATCAATAATTACTTTCATAACTACTTTTTCCTTATTTCCTACATCTCTAAGATCATCTCCAACTGGTCTCTAATTCTTCAAATTAGAGAACGGTTGGCCACCAACCGATCTCTATATCTTCAAAAAATATAGAGACCGGTCTCTATATCTTCTCTTGACCACTATATTTAGAGATGCATTGTAGCCTATGAAGCACGGACACTTCAAAGTGGGTGTCATGTCCGTGTCGGACACATGTCGGATACGGACACTTGCAAGACACTTGCCCGACACATATCAAACAATCTGATGACGTGTCGGATTTTAAACAACCATAAAATCACATGTCGACACTGTGTCCAACGTCGTGTCGACATTAAATAAAATTTAAAGATCATATATTAGATATCTAAAAGTCATATATCACTTAAATAAACATGAAGAAAATATTGTTTTGACATAAGCAAATATGTTAGTAGAATTTACACATCACGAAGTAGGTGAGGTATTAATTAGATTTTTTATTTGTTACTTTATAGAAGTTATAGGTGTAAATTATTTAGATTTTATTTTGTTTTCCATCTTACCTTTGATGAAATTAATTGTTCATGTTTGATTTTTTTTTGACAAGTTGATTATTCATTATTTTACTCACATAAGTAGAGTTGTGTAAAAATGTCTACTTCGAAAAGTACTGTTGAAAAAGTTGACAATGCATATCTTTGAAAGTATGAGAGAAAATTGAAAAATTAGAAAAGAGGGAGGAAATTTATCTATGTATAATAATAATAAAATATGTGACGCCCCGATCCGGCGGGTACAGAGACGTCACTGCGACGTATATACGCAGGTCGGAAATACCCTCACGTATATACGCTAAGCTTCAGTAGATGCAAGAATCAGAGGCGGAAGCACAGTGGCAATATGCATTCCAACAAAATAATACGAGTACATGGTTATCACAGAAAGCGATACAATATTACAGAAATATTACATCACCAGAAAATACAAAAGTACATAATACATAAAGAGATACAAAAACTGAGAGGTGCTCACGAGTAGCAAGAGGGCCTCGGGAGCCAAACAGGAGAAAAGCAGGGAGGAAGAGCTACGACGGTGTCCGAGCTTTTGCTGCACTCCGATCACCACGAGAGGATCCGCTGCGCACTCTGATCAGTTACAGCCAAGCCACCATAGTCCAGACTTCAAGATCTGGACATGAGATTCCAGGGTTGTTAGCAACTCCAGCGAGTACATATGATAAAGTCAAATGACGTGCATAACAGGCACACGTGTACATGATCAAGTGATGTGGTCCAGGCATGCAGGTACAAGAAATGACAAGTAATATAAGGAAAATGACAGTAAATCTGAGATCAAGTAAATACATGTATATCAATAAGTCTGAATCGGAAAACATGCATGAAAAACGGTATAGAGAGCATAGGTACACATAATCATGCGACAAATATATTAAACATGTGATAAATACACCAAACACGCGATAAATATAAGTATGGACAAAACTAGTTGTATAAGCTCAGATTATGGATTCATGGGGTTGATACGTCGAGGGGATAATCCAAACAAGAAAACCCTCATCTATATACCACATATCCGATGTCACCATTATCTGAGTTCATACAACTTGAGTTGCCCTCAGGGTAACAGAACTAGAGGGTGACTGGAGTAATCATGGTATCACAGAGGTCATGTGTTATAAAATAGGGTGTCAACTCAGAGCATAATACTGTAACTAGAGAATATAAATGTGTTGTATTTTAATTGATCCAATAATAATAATCAGTACCGTTTGATATTTCAACCGTCTCCCTACCAGCGCCTCACATCACCGATAGTCCATACTAGAGCTCGCACTCTGTAGAGTCCATACTAGAGCTCGCACTCTGTAGAACTTATCCGGGTCTGATATGTGAGTACCAGGACCCGAACAAAGGAGAGACCAAATATCACACGTTCCTAACCTTATTACTGTTTGGTTATTTTATATTCATCCAATTCATATGCTTTTGTATGTGTTACCGGCACATATACATCCACTTATGAATAAGACGAGTTATTATTTGAAAACTGATAAATCTGATGGCTCATATTTATAGTGGGTGCTGTCTCTATCCGGGACTAGATCAGGAGTACAGGCTACTGCTTCCAGGGACTTATCATTACGCGCTCCACACGACACTTCAGATTCAGGCTACTGCTTCCGGGGACTTATCATTACGCGCCCCACACGACACTTCAGAAATATCACCATTATAAATATGACATGATACCGGTTTCTATCAGTTTCCCCCACCCCAGTGTAAGTTGAGTATTTTTATTATACATATATGAATTGCCCAAAGATAATATCCACAAGTGTATACAGTATAACCATGATTATCCAACTACGGGAATTAACGGGAGTATAATATCAGGAGTCACCCTTTTTCAGGGGTTCAGCAGTACAAGAGTTCAGGAGTACAGGAGTTCAGGAGTACCAAATATCTGGTAACAGTATAATAATCATGTCAAGTCATCGTAAAAATAATAGTCATGAATATGCAATATAATACAGGTGCCACCATATCAGGTCGAGTGACAAGTGTTATTATATCAGGTGTCAGGTAGCAGACGATAAGTATAGCATGGCAAGTACCGGTATCAGATATCAAGTGACAAGCATGGCAAGTACCGGTATCAGATATCAAATAATAAATATAGTATGGCATGTACCGGATCGATATTAAGTGACAAGCATGGCAAGCACCGGTATCAGATATCATAAGTAATAAGTATAGCATATCAGATATCAAATAATAATATAGCATGGTATGAACCGGTATCGATATCAAGTGACAAGCATGGCAAGTACTAGGTGTATACATGTTAGGGTCAGGTAACTAATATGTCGGTGAGAGTCACAACAACAATTATCAGGTGTCAACCGGTCACATAACAAGGTACAGGAGAACGGTATAAATAGTCCAAACTTTTCGTAATCATTTTTATAATAACAATAAATTTATCCTTTAATTAGCTAGGCGAAGCCGAGTAAAGCGGGAGCAGATCTAGACATACCCGGTATAATACCGGTCCAACAAAGTATAACAACGGTCAGAAGCTATTTATAAAGCATGATAATCATTTATATGACATATGCTAACTTGCATAAGAAGACATCATATATTAAAAGCCAGATAATAATTATTAGACAAGGAACGATAGTAATAAAGTAAGAAATGTACTCGCCTAGCACCGGATGAAATACCGAGAAAATCGGAAAAAATCCGCAAACACGACCAAGTAAGCTACTAACCCATGCATAAATCAATATATACTATATATATATATTATAAATAAATATTAGTGAGGGAATGAGAGAGGAGAGAGAAAGTTGTAGGAAGAGGGGGGAGAGAGAGAATATGGTATTTTTAGGAATAAATTAGGAATTAAAAGGGGAGGGGTATTGGTTGTAAATATGGGGAAGTAATAAGGGAATGAGGGAATGGGTAGAAAAGAAAAGAAAGAAAGAAATGAAGAAAGAAAGAAGGAAGGTGGGGGGGGTGGCGGGCCGGCGCCGGCCCCCGGGGAGGAGGGGGTGGTGGAGTTGTGGGTTGTTGTTTAAGGTGATGATGGTGGTTGGTGGTGGTGGTTGTTGTGGTGGTGGTGGTGATGATTGGTGGTGTTGGGGAGTTAGAGGAGGAGGAGATGATGATGGAGTGGTTGGAGTGGAGGATTTGGTGAAGATGATGGTGAATTTTGGAGAAGTGAAAGGGAAGTGATAGGTTTTTGTTGAAATTAGAGGAGTGGGGTTGGTGGTTGAAGGTAAAGGAGGTGGTGGAGTGGAGAGGGGGTGTGGGGGACGGCGGCGCCGGCCTAGGGGCGGTGCGGCGGTGGTAATGGTGGAGGCGGCGGTTGAGTGGGTGGAGGTTGGTTGTTGGTGGAGAAATGAAAGGAAGAAGATGAAGAAGGAAAAAGGGAAGAAGGAAAGAAATTAAAAGGAGAAGAAAGAGAGAGAAGGAATGGAAGAGAAATGGAGGGGAATGGGGTTGCTTGCTATTGTGCTTGCAGCAGGCTGCTGTAAGGGAGTGGTCGGCAGTGGGGTGGTTGGGGTGTAGGGCATGGAGGAGAAAGAGAAAAGAAGAAAAGGGAAAAAGGAAAAGGGAAAAATAAGAAAAATTAAATTTATTATAAAATAATATAATTATTAGAATATTCTGGGAGTATAAAGTAAAAGAGTGGAGAAGGAAAAAGCAAGAAAAGAAAAGATCGAAAAATATATATTATTTTAATAAGGCGAAAATTCGACTGATTCAGAAATGTTTTGAAAAATTCTCAAAAATAGCAAATATTATTTTAAGATGCTCGGTGAAATCGGATTCGAGAAATTCAATGTAGTTTTCAAATTAAAAATCTTGAAATCTTCGGCGATACCGGCTGACACCAAAATTAGTCAAATTTTGATAAATTTGAAAAAATCTCAAAAAATGTATTTAGATAGAAAATGAAATTCTAAGAAGTATTATGAAAGCCGTTTTTGAAAATTCAATCCCATTTGAAAACTAAAAATTCGAGAATCAGTCAGGGATGCCGACCGAGAACGGTTTTGGAGATTTTGCAGAAAAATTTTGAAAAATTTCAGAAAATCATGAAAAATCTAAAATATTAGAAAACAATGTCTGAAACTAAAATCGATCAAATCGGAATACCAGAATGGTCAAATCGGGCGGTATGCCGGTATCGGGTTCCCGGTCCAGTTCAGAGCTGACTCTAAGACTGAGAATCCGGATCCGATACCAAAAACATGAGAAATCACAACTTAAAAATAAATACTGAAAGAAAATTGCAATAATACGGTCAAAAAAGTCAGGACACGTATCTGGGTACGTATCCCGGGAACGGGGTGCTACAAAATATTGCTTGTGTCCTCATATCCTTTTTTTTCTGCATTTTGCCATGTGTCCTTGTCGGTGTCGTATCTGACATTCGTGTCTGTGTCCGTGCTACATGGACTGTAGCGTATCTAAAACACTATTTACCCTTATAAATGCCCAAAGAACCTTTTGTCTTATTTAAACAAATTTGATATTGACATTCCTATCACAAGTTTTATGCTTAAAAAATTCAAAGATTACAAAATAGAGATTGTCCATTGGAGTCGGCAAATCTCTTTAACACCTTTATCTTTATTTTAGAGGGGATGAGGTCTCTAAAATAGAGATGCCCATTGGAGATCCAACCATCCAGGTCGAGTGATTGATTCTTCTGTCGTCGAAGATTCCGAGCAAGCTGAAAATCTGCATCAGAGAGCAGCTTGCCGAGATTGTTATTCAGCGTGAACTATTCTCTTGCATTCTCACCTCTGTTAAATGTGGATCTGTTTATGGGATGTCATGCTCTTGTTTTATTGATTATTTCAAGGTGAAGTGTAAGACAAATTCAAGGTTACAAATCAAATATATAACTGATGATTGTGTAAAAGGTTTATTAATCTTTATTCAAAAGGTTAGTGTCACTTTTGCCGCTTTGATTCTATTCGGATACAAGAACTGTATGTATTTACTTGTGATTGGATACTTCAGAGCTTTATTTTGGGGCTGTTTAGCTGATGCAAGTGGGTTACAAGTGGCGCCAAGTCATAAGTGGTAATTGCAAAACTCTTTTGTAGCTGCAAGTGGGTTTTACGCTAGTAAGTTTTTAAGTATTAGATTAGTAATATAAAAGTGTAAGTGGCAAAGTATATTCACTTAAAGTGTTTGGTTAAATTGTAAAGTAAAACAATTTATGTTATTTGGTTTGTTGCAAGTGGACTGCAAGTGCAAAGTGTAATTTTCTTTAATTAGATATTTTTTCTTATTATTAGGTTAGCATTTTCTAATTATTAGATTAATCTTATTTTATTATTAGATAAATTTTTATTATTATTAGATTACTCTTTTCTTAATTAGATTAATGTTTTTTAATTATTTGAGTAATATTTTTTTAAAATTTTGGAATAATCTTTTTTAATTTTTTAGTACTTTTTTATTAGCGTAATATTTTTAGACTAAGTTTTTAATTATTAGATTAATTATTTTTTTTTTTAGAATAATCTTATTTGATTAGGGAGATTTCGTTTCAGCCACCTATGTCAAACCGTAATTAGAAAAAGCTCACTCACAATCAACCTCCTTTTTCAAAGAAAGAGCACATGCCTACGTGTCAAACGCAGAAGTGCTACTGAGAGTCATGCGACAACGTGTTACTGTTCAGCACGTTTTAGAGTGGTGAAAAAGACTTAAATGACTCCTGAGTATTAAGCTGAGAATTGTGATCAAACATGCCCTATTTCTGATTCTTTATTAGGACTTGATTATGATAGCGGTCCTCTTTAGATCGAAGTTCTCACGAAACTGTCATGTTTTTGGGTCTTTATATGGTTGCCATCATGATCGCAATCTTCACAAAAATATTTTATTTTTAGAGTCTTTATTAGGACTACCACCATGATCGCAGTTCTCACAAAAATGCCTTGTTCGAATGTCATATGGTTATATTTGAGTGGGAAAGATTTGACTCTTAGGTTCGGGCTCTTGCTCAACATTGGTATCGTTGTAGTCTGCCTCAGATGCATAAAGAAAGTGAAGCATACAAAGTACGAAGATGATCTTGTAAAACAAACCAACACTGATCGTCGATGTGGCTATCTTTTCACCACCAATAAGTTTGTCCAACTAGATTCATTTGGGTATAATGGTATTTCTGTTCCTATGTCAGAGTAAAATAACTAAAGAAAGCTTCAATAATGCTTTCCCACTTCTCATATCCATACTAATCATTAGAACCTCGAAAATATGAGAGAGCCTCATACATATCCCATTCGCTTTTTTTATCACCCTCAGTGTATATGTATCTACCACAAAAATAAAAGCTCATAGAGAAAATTCAGTTTATAAAGATTAGAAGTTACCCAAGAATCTCAACGGTTCGAAGTGGACTCAAATCGGGCTAGAGCTAAAACGTTGATCTTCTGCTATAGGAATAGTACCGGCACCAAACACAGAGTTGTGAAGGTCAGATCTGCTATCCAAGCACTGTGACATCTTTCCAGTGATTTCAGGACTCAGTTACGCATCCAACGCTTCTGACGGAACTCGATTCAGACTCCGAATGGGCCTGAAACGGACTCCGGACCACGGCTGTGCTTTGCAATGAATAGTGATGCAATGAACAATGCCGATAAACAGTAAATCACAGAACAATAAAGTTACTGTTCACGGAACAATAACATTTTTTTTTATTTTTCCCCTCTTTTTTATTTCTTCTCTCTTTTTTCCTCTCTTTTTTCTATCAAGAATTTTGACTCTAATACCAAAATTATGTGGTACAGAGGGGGATTTTGAGTTTGTGGTGGAGATTCTGTGGAATTGGGAAGAACAAGAAAAGAGAGAAAAGATATGATCGCGAATCGCAACCCGGATCTTGGCTTCACTGTCTATGATTCAATTTGAATTCATGGGATTAAAATCAATACTAAAAGCAAATAGCTTTATAAATTTAATTCAAATCATCATTCAATATATTTTTCAAAGATGACTACATCACTATATATAGCGTACAACACGGGCGCTATACGCGCAATTATTGATAACATTAAATCTCACCAAATCTAACAACATCTAGATTCAAATAAATTTTAAATCTAACCAAATTAAAATCAAATCTTCTTCAAATCTAAATTCAGAATCTGAATAAACACTAGCCGTTCGATTCCCCATCAATCTATTTCTTGTAATATCTTAATTAGGTACTTGATAACTGTTAAGATGTTTCAGGTAGTATTTGCTAAAGGGACTATCGGCAACTTTCTTCTTTCAGGTTGAAAATGAGTGCAGAACATATCCTGCAAATGGGGACTGAGTATATCCACTTAAGAAGTTCTTGAACGAGTCAGAAGGGTCCACGGGGTGCTTGTATAACAAAGACATGGATCTGACAGAATTTTTGTCTATTTTCTCTACCATGAGCAATGAGATATCTCCTTTGTGGAAACTTTTTTCGTTTGAAAGAAAAAATACAAAAAGCTGAATGCTAGGATGTATGCCTATCTATTCATCTAAGAGTTTGCCCGTCAGCCCCCAATCTTTTTTTCTAATTCTATAGTTTGAATGGTCTTAATCTTTTCTGATCTTCCTTCTCAGTTATTTGACTTCTAATTTTATCTTTTAATGAATTTCAGGGAGAGCGCGGACTTGATGGTGCTACGCTGGTGATTCTCGATGTGTTGAACTAAAAATATGAAGCCTTCTCAAGTCTTAGCAAACGTTTCAAATATGAAAATCTTACTTTTATTTATCAGGGCCTTTAATTAGATGAATTGCTTCAGAATATTTTGTTTTTTGTATGAATGGATTGCTTGAGACTTGTACTGAAACAAAGGTTCTCTTGCTTTGTAATTTTTATTTATGGCAATGTTATGCACTCAAACATCAGCCAATGTGGAGATGTAACTGAAGTGTTTTTTCTACAAGAAATAGAATTGATTGTGATATTTCTGATGTGTGGAACTTTTCTTTCTGTTTTGTTGAAAATAAGTAGAAAAAATGCACATATTTGGTTGTAATTTGGCACATACGGGCAGCACACATGCAGCAAAACTACTCATTATTTCATTGAAGCTAGCAATTGGGCAAAATGCATTACATTTCATTACAATCCCATTAGAACTGATGGCCTGAGTAATGTTGTCTACTATCTAGCTATCTGCATGGCTCTTGCATTGGCAAGTGTCGGAGCCGATGCAGTGTCCATGGCGATGGTAGTAGTTGTTGCACTGTTTATCTTTGCACCGCGGGCTGTCAGTGGGCCAGATGCACTGACAGTCAGGAGGAAAGGGCGCCGGAGGGCATCCATAGCCCTCTGCTTGCTTTAACATGGACACCTGTACATCAAGTTTCAAATTAAATACAAGACAATAAACAAATCGACTATCTGTTTTACATCAAGCAATACATTTGCATGATTCTGATTATAGTTCTAAAAACCAAACTTTCAAATAGGTGATGATGAATACTTTCACAAAAGCTTTAAAGAGTTAGAATCTTCATAAAAAGACTTCTTCTTTTTTCTTTTTTTTTGAGAAATACTTTGTATAAAGACTTACAGGAGAAGAGGATGAGGAACACAATGGAGAAAGGAATGCAAGTCTTCCTCATGGTTGCTTTATTTCTTTCTTGAAAGCATAGGGGAACGAAGGTAGTAGGGAGATGTTTAAAACTTATTATACATTTCATGGCATGAAGATTAATTTGAACGGCTTAGGTCTTAAAATTTTAATGAGAAAGTCGAGTTTTGGATGCGACATAAGAGCGTTTTCTCATATCTGTGTGTAGAAATACTTTTCATATACGCCTATCCCCCACAGTTTTTTACATAAGAGCAATACATTTGAGTCCCCACCTTTTAAAAGAAGAAGAACTTTATCGGTTCTAAGCATTAATCGTGTAGGCAAATATTTTTCTATACATAGCACACATGCATGAATGGAGGTCTGTCTGTTAATAGAAGGGAAGCAACAAACTTCCTTCTACTAATGAAAATTAGACAAATTTCTCCTGCAAATTACCTTATGCTCAAATACATAGTCAATGCATGAATGTAGGATCTTGGTAATAGAAAGAAAGTAACATTTTTCTTTTGATTAATGGTAATCAGCTAAATTTCTCTGGCAAATCACCTTGTGAACTCAAAAGGAAAATTCTTCTTATAATGGAATCAGATATTTCTCTTTCTCAGTTGCTTCTCTCTGTTTCTCTACAGATATATGTCATGACTACATTATGTATGCTTGATAAGATCTGCAAATGACTATGAAATGTCTCAGTGAACGGCGTAATATTTAATTGTCAACAGAGAATAGTATTAATGGATTGGCCAAAAATATCCAGAGAACAACCCATGAGGTTTCCAAAAGACTAGGAGAATATTACAACACAATTGCGCCTAAAAGCTTCCATTTATAGGAAACCTGCAACTTGACTCTATGCATCACTCTATGAGGCCATACACCCATAAAAACAGCAGACTGTGCACAGCAGCAGATTATCTGACAAGTAGTGCCGCTCACGATCAGAGATCTTTTGCCGCCCACCTGCCCAGCTGGGGTTGACGAGCTCGCAAGTCACAACTTTGCCTCAATTTTTCTGGGAAAGCTGCCAGAGCCCTTGATAGCATTAGGTGCACAGGGATTTTTGCAAGAAGGTTCACATATGTGAAAATTAGGGACCTGCATAAGATAGCATGGTTCACAGTTAGTACTTCTGGTCTCATCATCATAAATAAAATTCATTGGCTAACAATTTGTATTTGTCTATCAATCTCTGCTACAATGCTTGTCAAGGTTCATATAATAGGATTCTCATGTATCAAGTGAACACGAATAGGTGTGCTTGGTTAAACTTACATCATTCTACAAATGCCAGTAGCCTGTCTAGGCATAATAATCACGAAAGACAGATAAAGCACATGTTTTATAAGATCATTTCCAGTTTTGATAAACAAATGTTACATTTACCTGTCCCATATTAGTTCTCCAGACAAAAAATTATTTCATCATCATCGTCAAAGCCATTTCCCAATATCGATTTGGCCAAGTTGAAAAGCTACATCAGATATAGAGTTCCAATAGGAGAAGGCAGATCATAGGCATGCTTTCAGTGAAGGTAAAAGCTTCACGAGTGCCAGATCTGGCTATAGGAACCTGTGTATGTACCCCAGAATGTGAAAACTCATAAAATCAAGAGAAAAACTTACTGAAAGTTCCTCATAGGAAAAAATACAGCCCAGGCACTTTCTGAATTTTTGATGCGCTGGAAATCTCAACATCTGGAAATTTGATGACACTGCCCAAACAATGTCATGTTCAGAACGTGATCCACACACGCTCAAGGATGGTATAGGGTGAGCATATATGATATAGTGTAATCTGCAAAAAAAACTTTTTAGGAAATTGCATGCAATCTACATTGACCAAATTTTAAGTGTATCTACAAAATTCTCTAGAATATGAGGTGTAGTATGCAATTTAATCTTTTCTTTTTCTCCCGTCTTCCGATCAGAAAGGTTCAAAATTTTCTTAGAATTTCTTGCCACTATTTTAGTTAGAAGAAAGCTACCAATGTGATTTCTTTTTGAAATATTGACAAAACTTTTCGCCCGATGGAAATATTTATTCCACGCCGTATTATTTCTCCACTCACCAAATTTGATGGAAATTAAGGAATGCACTACAATCAGAATGCATTAACTTGAATGCAGTCAGGAAGGATATGGAGTGAATTAGGTAACATTGGTCTAATAAGCCCACTAACACTACCATCAGAAAGGTGGCACTTGACTTGATTAAGGAATATAGCATTTGGGATTTCAAACTTCTCCTTGCTCCAAGTCATCTACAAGCATTGGATTAGGTGATGGGCGCTTTGATCAAGGTACCCTCAAAGATCTATAGATGAGATCGTGCACCCTTCTACATAATTATTAAAAGATTATGACAGTTTCTTCTAACAAACTGCATAACTTTGTATATGACTAAAAGTCAGAATCAAATCAAAAGAAAAACAAATTCATTGACACAGAATGATGCATTCTAATATATTCCCAAGGTAAATCACTATAACATAATTCATACTATTTTAACCCAGGCATTAAATGCTAAAATCCCAAACAATATCCACCCAGTAGTAGAATGAATAATGGATGTATTTCCAAAACAACATCAAGTTTAGGATGGCGCTACTCAACCTTGATTAATGCAGCATTGCAAGTACTGAAGTAAATATTCATGATAAATTAACAATGTACTTAACACAACAATATTGAACATGCATAAGCAGAATAATGCATAGGCCACTACATTAGATCCTAATAATAACGTGAAGCAGTTAACACACAATTGAGAGATCAACAAGTACATTCTCTAGATTAATTTCCTTCCAACATAAATCCATTCTTTGTGGCAAATTGTTATTAGCATACTATATTTTTCGGGAGTTGTAATATCGCAAGAGAACGGTGATGTTTGTCCAAGCACAGCTATGTGACGCTTGCGTCCTCTCAATATATACATCACAAAAACTGGAACACCAGAACCTAATTCAAATGTGAAGCACATATGATAACATTAAAGTATGGTCAGTAAAGTTTGCCATCTTGAATTCAACTTACTGGACCTTTAACATTACATAAGAGTCTAAGACTAGTTGAATATCAAAAATTAAACTTAGCAAACAAAAGTAGATATTGAACTGAGCTGCATTTTACAAGCAATATTCATGGAATTTACTCAGGATCAAAACATCAACTGCAATAATACCTCAGTTCCTTTAGCAAGCCATTTCCTACTTTCGAGCTCCCTTTCCGCAGCCATCCACATATATCTCCTGAAGCTCTGGAATTTTGTGTGCGTGGGGTAAAACAAACTTGTCCATAAACCCCTTCTCCGAATAAGACATCAAAGTAGCCACCTTAAGCTCTCTGTTAAGCAACCCTCTAGACATCAAAATCTTCATGACATGATGCCGTGGAATCAACTTCTTCTCCAAGCTACACATCAATATCACAGGACGTCGGGCGACATCCGACGGCATGCATCCAGCTTCCTTGAGCAAGAATTCCATCTTTCTAGCTAGCATCCTTGTAGAACTACACAAGAACAGTGGGGCCTTGCGGAATGCGGAGAGGAAATCAGCTTCTGACCACCCAAAACTTTTCATGAACTCCATATTGGCAATAAACTTTTTGTTGCTGACATGATGGAGAGCCCACAGAGCCCAGAGGAACATCCCTGAGCTTCGGGCAACGCCCATTTCCTTCTCTGCGCGGTTCCCGGCTGCAATAAGAGACTGCGGCCCCTGAATGATGAACCTGGGACACCGACGCACCACCATGCTGATTTTTTCATCAGGGACGCCACAGCTCCGCAGAAAGGAGAGGTTGGGCATGACACACTCCTCGATGCTACGGGCAAGGAAGTTGTTGTTGTTCTTGATGATCCTGATGAGGTGATCTCTGGAGCCAAGCAACCCCTGCCAGAATTGGATTCTTGAGAGCACGGGGTCCAATTTGAGCTCGAGGATCTGGGAATTGGAAACCAGAAGATGGATGAGATTGGGCCCAGAAAAGCCAATGTCCTTGAAAGCTTGAATCTTGGGGGCAAGAGTCCTGTCAACATCCATCAGTAGGAACATTGGGCAGTGAGATACGATCTTTTTGATGTGGGCATCGCTGAAACCTTGGGATCTCATGAAACCCACAAAAGATTCTGGCTTATCAAGGGATTTGATGTGGGATAGACGCTTTGAGGCTTTGATTGCTCCTTCGGAAGAGAACCCAAATTTGGAAATGAGATAATCAACAATGAAATGGGTTGGAGTCTTGAGATCTGCAGATGACGAGTTGCTGATAATGACGCTGGAGGTTGAGAGGCGGAGGACCAGACCGCCACGGCGGCCGCCGCCGGAGAGGCCGTGATTGAAGAAGGCAGAAAACGAGAGCATCGATTCTGTTTTCACACTTTGGGACACAGACTACAAAGAGAGCAGCGGCGTTGGTTATAATGGCAAAGAGTGTGCTTTTGCATATTAGTCCCTCGAGAATTTTATTATTAGTATATTACTGTCAGGCCCTGGGAAACCGACGGAGAACGGCGGCGGTGGTGAGAAGGAAAGAAGAGGGTGGAGAGAAGAAGGGGGAGAGAGGGAGAAGTAGAGATAGAGAGTAAAAGAGCGGGAAGAGGGGAGAGGCGGACAGCCAGAGAGAGGGTAGAGGGAGTGAGCAGCAGAGAGCCAGGAGAGGGGAAACGGATGGACGGAAATTTGTGAAGGAGTCACGGAAGAAAATCTCTTTTCAATCAGTTTTGATTACAATTCTACTGTATGCCTTTTAATAAACTGATATTTACAAACTCAACACATAAAACAATGACAAAAGTGAGATGGGACGCGCGCACACTTACATATAAAGAAGAAGAAGAAGAATCCAATTTCATAGAACACATCAGAAGCGTGCCCCTTTTGAATGTATCACAGTGAAATTTTAACATTTAATCAGCCCGGTTGATTCCAATTTTTCAGCAAAACAAGTAGAAATTATGAAACGTTTTAAGGTTTGTTACAGAAAATACCTCTCATTTTCACTAATTTGACTCTCAAAAGCACTTTCATCAATTTTGCATCTCACTGGAGCTCCCCCATCTGCCACCGCGGCTGCCGCCGCTGCCACTTCAATCTCGATGAGGCCACTGAAGCATGCAGAGCAAGGAGCAACCTCAAGAAACCTCCTCGCATCAAATAACACCAGCAAAACTGTTGAATTGATTCAATTGGTCACAAAGACTCAAGAAGTAACTAAAATCATTCATCTGTTGCAAAAAGATTAGCAATCCATCAAAAAGTTGATAGTTGAGACCTGAGTTAGATTCACTACTACGAAACTATGCCCTACATAATAATGTCAGAAGCCATAACCATTGCTACTGCTCATAGAAAACTTAACAGAATGCTCACAGCACCAAAGTAAGGGGTCCATAATTTACTCTTGGAGGCAAAAAAGTTATACAGGTCAAAGCCACAGCATCATTTTTGCCTGTGTTAATTTTATGGCTTGAAACCTAGTAGAAGATACTTGTGGCAATTTTACAGAACTGAGAAGCAGGCCCTTGAGAAGAGAATGCAGGGAGGGCAATCAGTTATAGGGAACAATGTGTAGGAATAACATAATATGCTAACAATTATGCTAAAATTGATCAGCATAGCTTTCTGTCTCTGATCTTTTTTCCACAGGCCAAGCCATCTCAAACCATTCCCCTCGTGTTGTTACCCTATCTTTCAGCATTCTATCGTCGATGCTCCATAGACCTCAACACTCTCAATTGGATTATACATTTTTCTGTCATGTTTCTTGATTACCGAGCAGTCTAACTTATAAAAGAATGGCTGGTGCTGTAGACGTCTAAAGTAATAGCTGATTCTGCTGCAAAAACAAAGAAGCAATGAACCAGCTCAAGACACAATATTCATAAACAGATACAAATGAATCTTTTTTACCCCACCACTTTCAAGTGCTTGAAGTGTAGACCTCTTTATTCATGGGCAGAAAACAAGTTGTTTTAGAAATCAAATTACTCTTCAAGGCTTTTTCACATATGTATAACCACCTATATCCCGAGTTATCATGTTACACATATATATATATTTCGAACACACATGTATACCTATGTCCTCTTGCTCACTCGTGGAGATTTGTCGTGTCCATGTCAACATTCAATGCTCGTGTTTATGTATATAAATCAGAGCCACTTACCACACACCATCAAGCCTTAACTATTCGGGGTAGCCGGCTTACCATTGTTGGGAAAACAAAGAATTAACCAGTGAATCTTTGAGCTGAATGAAGGCGAGATCCATTGATAGAATCAACCGGATAATGGTTGGAATGTATTCTCCTTCCATTGGGATGAACGTGGTATATTTATATGTTTAATTTCGTTTTAAAATGAATGAGATATTCAAGTCTAAAGTTTACCTAATTTAAAGCTAAAGAGAATTAAAGGTAGTTAAAAGTATTTAGTCCCACATTGGATATGAGATGAACAATTGAAGTGTAAAAATAAAGGGAAATGGGAACAAAGGGCGTGCCCTTTGGGTACTTGGAGTTTTCGCGCGCCATGTGGGGGAACCATGCTCACACGCGCGCGCCGCCCGCTCGACGCCAGCGTCGGGGCTTGGAGCTCGAGTCCGGGTGACAGATTCTTAAATAGAATTATTGTTTGAATCTTTGGGAAACTAAGACATTAATTCTTCTCTCCCTCTTTTCTCTACGAGGCCAGCGTCCAGTAACCTGTTAGCACCAAAGCGGGGGACTTAGGACATGTTTGTTTCGTCGCAAAACGCAAGTCGTAAACTTCTTTTCCATTTTCTTTTGTTTGTTTCGCTGAAAAATAAGTTGCAAAATGCAACTCTTCTTTTCCCACTTGCAGTTGCTACAGTTAAATTTGTGGTCATGTAAATCTCACTTTTATACTCATATTTTCCCACTTGCAGTTGCTACAGTTAATTTTGTAGTCATATAACTCTCACTTGTAGTACACTTACAGTTCAAAGCAGTTACTTGATAATTTATATAATTTAATATCATTAAATATTTAATATTTTAAATAGTGTTCAATTTCTTATTATTTAATTATTTTATATTTTTAATCTTTAATTTTTTTATTGTTTTTAATATTGTTTTAATATTTAATATTTTACTATTTTAATTTCATATTTTTATTTAATATTTTATTTAATACTTTATTATTTTATTAATACTTATTCCATTTTTTATTATTTTATTTAGAGTTAATATTTTATTAATATAACAATATTATACTTTAATATAAAATTACTATATATTTAATTATGTATTTTTTAATATAAAAAATTACTTTATTAATATCATAATATATTTTATTATTATATTAATATTTTATTATGTTAATATTGTAATAATAATTCAGTATAATAATACTATAATGATAATTTATTATTAAATTATAATTATATTTTACTTTGTTAATTTTATATTTCCATAATATTACAATAATATTATAATAAAATTTATATTATAATAATTTTCAAGTATTTTTAATATTATATTACTATAACTATATTTTATATTTTGTAAGATTTTTTAATATTTATATTTTATTAGTATTCTTAAAATTTTATTAATGTTCTTTAGATTTTCTTAAATTTTATATTATTTATTTAGTTAATATTTTAGTAATATTTTACTATTTATACTAATATTTTATTAATATTATTGTTATAAATAAAATATTAAGATTATTAAATTTTTACCACAAATTCATTAATACAATTTAATTTGCAATAGTAGATTTAATTTAATAGTATTTATAATATTTAAATCACTGCTACAGTTAATTTTGTGGTAAACTTTTTCACTTACACTTTTACATTATCAACCAATACCGTAAAACACAATATACTTTACCATTTACACTTTCACTTTATCAACCAAATACCGTAAAACACAATATACTTTTCCATTTACACTACACTTTATCAACTAAATATCGTAAAACATAATATATTTTCTCTGTTACAGTTCACGTTTTCCATTCTCATTTTACAACTTACAACTTGCGACGTTTTGCAACGAAACAAACAGGCCCTTAATTCCCACCCCAAACAAACCACCAAAAAAAAAAAAAAAAAAACCCCTAGCGGTCTCTCTCCCTCTCTGTGCTTCGTATTCTACAGAGTTCCATTCATGGAGGTCGAGAACGAGAACGGAGGCGGGGATATGGGGCCTGAGATGAAGAAGAAGCACAAGGGAAAGCACGACAAGCCGAAGCCATGGGACGAGGACCCCAACATCGACCACTGGAAGATCGACAAGTTCGATCCCTCTTGGAACGAGGGCGGCATGCTCGACGTCAGCACCTTCTCCACTCTCTTCCCTCAGTACAGAGGTACTAATCCTCAATTCAGCGGCTTTTTGGGCTTTGAACCTTTCGTATTGGTGTTCAAGATTTTTTTTCCTGCTGTTTTCTCGTCAATTTCTGTGATGGATAAGCCATTTGTGACGAAAAAACTGTAAAAATGTGAACTTTGCGATTGAGATATAGGCGGGTGTGTTTGCAATTAGTCGTTGCAACATCTTAGTTAACATTGGTACGCTTATCTGTAGATAATTTCACAATTTGAATCTAGCATCTGAAAATATTTATCAATTACTGTTTCTTGTACAGAGAAATACTTGCAAGAGGCTTGGCCAATTATTAAACGTGCATTGAAAGAGTATGGTATTAACTGTGAGCTCAACTTGGTAAGCAGCCAAAACAATTCAGTAAAATATGTTTTTCGTTGTTATGATAAACACATAATTTCACTTGGCATAGGTACTATATTCTTTGGTTTAACTCTTAAACTATTTTGTTCTAAACATTTTCACTGGACTTCATTTTTGCTTCTCTAGGTTGAGGGATCAATGACAGTTTCAACCACTAGGAAGACTAGAGACCCATATATAATCGTCAAGGCTAGGGACCTCATAAAACTTCTATCCCGGAGTGTCCCTGCACCTCAGGTATGCTCGCTTTGGCACATATTTCTTTTTCAGTACAAATGTATTGTCACCTGGAACTGTAAAATTCTTACTGATCAGGCACATTCCAGTATTTCATATGCTGTCACTCTCTGAGAGTTTTTCCTAGTTAAAAAAGTAGAGATTGCTTCTGGGTGGTCACGTGATTGTAGGAAACCAATCAAATTGAGCGTGGAGTCTTATATCATGGCTATATTGTTAGCCATGTTTTGTCAGATGCAATACAATGGAGAAATAACATGTCCAGAAAATAATGAGTGTAACTGAAATAAGAGTGTTGAGATGACCCTGTAAGATAGGATAAGAAATGATTGCATCCCCATGAAGTTAGAGGTAGCTTCAATCGAGGATTTAATGATGATTTAATGATGCAAATCAGGAGATTGTTTGAGCACTTGGGATGAAGACCATTAAGCGCACAGGTTAGTAGGACTGATAGGATCATAGTTGGAGCAAGTAGGATTATGGGTAGATCTGAACATGGATTGAAGCGGTTAAATGGATATTATACTTGTTAATTAGTAGAGGCGATAGTTGTTGTCAAAAGATTCATTAGCAAATCTCAAAGGTTTGGGATGAAGTTTGATGTTGTTGTATATGAATGGTTTCCTCGTTGTAGAGTGGGTTGAAAGATCTGGGCAGGTTTTAGTTTCTTTTCTTATTGTTGTTCAGAACTAACATTTGATAGCAACTTTTTTTTTAAGAATCAGGAAAGAGGTCACCCTCCAGCCTATACACACACACACACCCATCACTAAATTCCCGTTCGATGGATTAAACTTGGAACCTCCCCTGGGAGGGAGGGTGTTACCAGTGGGCTAACCCACTAGTATTTTCGATAGTAATATACTTGATATTTCTTTCTTTACTAAATATTTGAATAATAGTGCATTTACTTCCTTTTGATGATGCAGGCAATCAAGATCTTAAATGATGAGATGCAGTGTGACATTATAAGATTGGTAACCTCATACGCAACAAGGTATTATAGTTTCTTTAATTTCAGATCCTTTGCAAATGCAATGTTGTATATCTTCCTCCTGTTTTTGTTTCTGAATTTGTTGTTGAGTGGGAATGTACAGAAAATTGGAGCATTTTATGATAAGGGAGAATACATAAATAAAATGTTTGTGTCAATAATTCCATGGTTTTACTGTATGGATATCATTTTATTTTTTTGCAGCCAATAAGTAAAACTTTTCTTGTTTAGCAGCTTATAAAGTTGCAAAGGTTCCTTATAATTATATTCCACTTTCCTTGTGATGATCTTTATCTTCATTGACTCCAAGCTTTGTCCCACTCCGCTTTTTAAAACATTGTGGTAAACCAAGTACTTATTTATGATTAGGCAAGTAATCATTTAAATATTTTGGTCTGCAATGTGACTTTTTTTAAAGTAGAAATCTGTAATTTTGTATGTGCCCTCAAGTTTCTCATGTTTAACGTACCGATAACCGATGCAAATTAGTCTACTTGCAAAGCAAAGAATTTTCATGAAGTTCAAATTTATGCAATATGCCAGAGCTGTTAGACAAAAGATTTATTTAAATTGTTTGACATAACTGTTGTTCATTTGGCAAAAGATTATGTTAAAGTTCAACAGGCTTCAATAATTATGAATTTGATTTTGCTTTGGTTGAACGTCATGATCGTGTGAAATTTGAATGTTAGTGCGAACAAATATGCAAACGCAAGATTTTCCATTATAATCAGCACCCATAAAGCAAGGTGTCAGTATACCTGTTGTATACATTTAACCTTTAACTGGCTACATGTAAACTTGCCATCTTCTGCAGGAACGATTTGTCAAGCGAAGACAACATCTTTTGGGCCCCAATTTATCTACTCTCAAGGTATAAATCATATGCGTGAAACACCATTGTGCATTTGGTTACTAGCATTTTCTTCTTCTGTTATCTTACAACACAGTGATGATGCTTCAGGCTATTGAGATATTGACTGGTTGCTATGTTCTAGTTCAGGTACTGCTCCATCTCTCTTGTGCTGTGCTAAAATTTTGTATAAGCCTTCATTTACCTTCTTTTGTTAATGGCTTCACCTATCTTCTCTTTCACAAATGGCTAGGGCAACACGGTTGCTGCCATGGGTTCATTTAAGGGTCTAAAGCAAGTTAGAAGGATTGTAGAAGATTGCATCCAGAATGTCCAGCATCCTGTGTACCACATCAAGGTGAGCTATTAGCTTAGTAGTGATTTCAGACAGTTTCATATGTACATGTACATCTGGTGATAGCTAAGAATCTATCTGATTCAGTTTACTGCCCAACACAGACCCTTCTGATGAAACGAGAACTTGCAAAAAATCCAGCACTTGCCAATGAGAGCTGGGATAGATTCCTCCCAAAGTTCAAAAAGTATGGTGTTTAAGTCATATATTCACAATAATATATAAGTAGTTCACTTCTGTTTCATCCAACATGTTTCTTTCTCTTCTTTGTTTTTTAAAGAAAAAACTGTTATTCTTCTTATGTTTTGTACTTTCTCAGGAAGAATGTCAAGCAAAAGAAAGCTAAGGCCAAGGAGAAGAAGCCTTATACACCTTTCCCTCCTCCTCAACAACCTAGCAAGGTGAAATAAACTTTACTTCTATTATTATTTCTTTGTTGCTCCAAATCTCCAATCTCCGTGCTTCAACAATTTTTCTTCAATATTTGGGTTTGTGTTCCTTGTTTGATTTTGTATTGGAGAATGAACAGGGCTTCATGGCAGTTGTTGTGCGCGAGAGACAACAACCAATAGAGGATCCAATCGATCTCAATCACAGAAACAATGAAATCAATCCACGAAGAATAAGCAATCGCAAAAACACAAATCTAACGAGGTTCGGCCAACGTGCCTACGTCCTCGGGGCAATCAATGGAGAGTTTTGTATTAGGGAAGATGATTACAATGGCTCTTAGCCTCTCTCAATACAAGAGAACTCTTAGCCTTCTAATTTCGCAGGTTAGAAACCCTAGAACAGCCCAAAAATGTATTTATACTCGCTGCTCCGCAATTTGCGGAGCAGCAGATTTTTGCCCAAACCCGTCGATCGGTCGACCGGACCGGTCGACCGATACAAACTGAGAGACTTAATCTCTTCAGGTCGGTCGACCGGGACGGTCGACCGATTCTGCCCGTAAGTTTGGTGCTCCCTGTCGGTCGACCGGATCGGTCGACCGATTCTTCCCGTAGCTGGCTTCTCTAGGTCGGTCGACCGGACCGGTCGACCGCCCGACTCCTGTGCACGTTGTGCACGTCGGTCGACCGGACCGGTCGACCGACCTCTGCCAGACCTGCTGCTGCTGCTGGTTTCTTCGGCTTTTGTCGTCGACTTCCTCGGCGATCTTTGACAGCACATCACCTCCTCTAATAGTATCTCTCCTCCAACAATTCTCCACCTCGGTGAAGATTTTCAAATCTGAGCCGAATTCCGAATTCCGACTCGAAAGTGGCTGCACCAAACTGGTTGCCTACGTACCCTTTGCCCAAGGGATCAAGCCGTCCGTAGTTCACTCCAATGAGCTTCAGCAAGCTCAGTTCACCTGAAGGACATGGAGCAAGTCTTTGCAGTGTGCAAACTTCACTCCCGTCACCACCTTTGTAAGCATATCGGCCGGATTCTCCGAAGTATGAATCTTCAACAAGTTGATGTCACCTTCCTCCAGAATCTCCCGAACAAAGTGGTACCTGACATCAATGTGCTTCGTCCTTGCGTGGTAGACTTGGTTCCTTGCCAAATAAATGGCACTCATACTGTCACAGTGTATCTTCAAGATATCCTGTTCCACTCCCAAGTCATCTAGCAAACCCTGAAGCCAAATCGCCTCCTTCATGGCCTCGGTCAAGGCCATATACTCCGCCTCTGTAGTCGACAACGCAACTGTGGACTGAAGTGTGGAGTGCCAACTCACCGGTGCCTGTGAGAGTGTGAATACATACCCAGTAGTCGACCGCGTTTGTCAAGGTCACCTGCATAGTCCGAATCCACGTACCCTATGCATTCTTGCTTCCCGGTGTTGTCCTTCTCAAATACGAGGCCTACATCAACAGGTACCCTTGATGTACCTCAGGATCCACTTCACAGCTTCCCAATGACCCTGACCTGGATCATGCATATATCTGCTAACCATGGAAACTGCCTGTGAAAGATCCGGCCTTGTACACACCATCGCATACATCAAGCTACCCACAGCATTGGCATACGGAACATGAGTCATATGCTCACGCTCCTGAACACTCCTTGGAGACATCTTCGCTGACAACTTGAAGTGCGGCGCCATGGTGTACTTACAGTCTTCGTATCTTTCCCGATATTAAACCTCTGCAGTACCTTCTCCAGATAGCCCTTCTGAGTCAAGCTTATCCTGCCAACATCCCTGTCCCTTGTGATCTCCATGCCCAATACTTTTCTTGCTTCCCCCAGGTCCTTCATCTCGAACTCGGACGATAACGTCTTCTTCAGAGAATCAATAGCAGATCTTGACCTAGAAGCAATCAGCATATCATCTACATAGAGCAGTAGATAGATATACTTCCCTGATGGTAACTTGTTGTAGTACACACATGGATCGAAGTGACTTCTTGTGTACTTTTTCTTCCTGATGAAGCTGTCAAATCGCTTGTACCATTGTCTTGGAGACTGCTTCAAACCGTACAGCGATTTCTTCAGCTTACATACCAACTCCTCTTTCCCTGCAGTTTTGTAACCTGTGGGCTGAGTCATGTAGATCTCCTCCTCAAGATCGTCGTGGAGAAAGGCGGTCTTTACATCTAGTTGGTCAAGGTCCAACTCGTTCTGCGTCACCAAGGCTAATAGGATCCGAATAGACGAGTGTTTAACAACTGGGGAGAACACCTCGTTGTAGTCTATCCCTTCTCTCTGTGCGTAGCCTTTAGCCACCAGCCTTGCCTTGTAGCGCACTTTATCTTCTTGGAGTGATCCCTGCTTCTTAGCAAATACCCACTTACACCCTATGGCTTTCTTCCCCTTGGGCAACTTGGTCAGTTCCCATGTGTTGTTCTTATAAGAGACTGCATCTCTTCATTCATAGCCCCTTTCCATAACTCAGCTTCTGAACTTATTTCAGCTTCCCTGAAAGTAGATGGAATGGCCTCTTCAATAACTGGAAGTGCATGAGCAATCACCATGTCTGTAGTGAGCCAGCCAGGTCTCCTAGCATTCCTCCTTGGTCTTCCAACTGCAGTGGGATCTGGAACCGTATCCATAACCTGTTCCTGATCCTCTTCAACAACCTCAGCATCTTCTTCTGCAACTTGATCACCTCCCTGTGTCACCTCAGGAATGATTCTCACTGATACTGAGTCTTCTAGAGATGGTGGATCTGCATCACTCTCCACCTGCTGCAATAGCTCCTTGGTCTTCTCAGTCTCCACCTGCTGAGAGACTGTAGGCTTCATCATCGAGGCCTCATCAAAAGTGACATCTCTGCTGATTATGAATTTGTTGTCCTGTTGATCCCAAATCTTGAACCCTTGGTTCCTTTCTTGAAGCCAACAAACACTCCTTTCTTCGCTCTCGGATCCAATTTGTCTTCTTTTACATGATAGTAGGCTGGACATCCAAAAATCCGGAGAACATCATAATCTTCAGCAGCTTTACCCGACCAAGCTTCCAGAGGGGTCTTCCCCCTATTGCAGACGACGGCAACCTATTGACGAGGTGGCTTGCATATCCCAAAGTTTCAGCCCAGAACTTCTTTGGCAATCCTGCATTGGACAACATACACCGAACCTTCTCTAGCAAGGTCCGGTTCATCCTCTCAGCCACCCCATTCTGTTGCGGAGTCTCTCTCACTGTGAAGTGCCTCTCTATGCCCTCATCAAGACATAGCTTTTGGAAAGGGTCTGATATGTACTCTCCTCCATTATCAGAACGGAGAACCTTGACCTTCCTTCCCGTGCTTCTCTCCAAATTAGCCTTTCACTTCACAAACAATTCTAGGACTTCATTCTTGTGTCGCATGGTGTACACCCAGCAGCGCCTAGAATAGTCATCGATGAACGACACAAAATAGTGGTTTCCCCCATTTGATGCAGTCTTGGTGGGTCCCCATACATCTGTATGAACATAATCAAGAATGCCTTCGGTGCAGTGTGAAGCTGTGCCAAACTTCACCTTCGTCTTCTTGCCTATGATGCAATGTTCACACAGATCCAGCTTGCAGGTCTCTGCACCCTTCAGCAGCTCCTTTCTTACAAGAGCTTGCAATGATTTTCCCCTGCATGTCCCAGCCTCATGTGCCACAGCCGGGTCGAATCTTCCTTCTGACTGGTAGAAGCTGCCACCTGCCCTGTCACTGTACTACCCTTCAAGTAATACAAAATGTTCCGGCGGTCGGCCTTCAACACCACCATTGAGCCCTTTGTCATTTTAAGAACACCTTCTTTAATAGACACACTGAGCCCCAATGATTCCAAAGCACCCACAGAGATCAAGTTCCTCTTCAGCTGAGGTACATATCTCACTTCTTTCAGCTCCCTCACCATCCCGTCAAACATCCTGATCGGAATCGTGCCTACACCCTCCATGATGCATGGATGATCATCGCCCATGACGACCGAACATCCCTCCAACTTCTCAAGACTGGTAAACCAATCTCGATTAGGGCATACATGATATGTAGCACCTGTGTCCAGGATCCACTCGTTTTCCCCCGAGTAGCCTACGACGAGAGCGGTCACTGAAAAGGAGAACACTGAAGAATCTGAATCTGAACCATCTGCCTGTGATTTACCGCTTGCAGCCTTCTTCACTCTTGCTAGATTCGCCTCAGATTTTGATTCCTTCTTCTTCCCCTTGTACTTTGGACAGTCAACCTTCCAGTGCCCAATCTCTTTGCAGAATGCGCACTGATTTCTTTTAAGATCCTTGAATCCCGGCCTGGACTTCGATCTTCCCCTGATCTCCTTTCCCTTTCTAGATGAACCTCTGCCTCTCACCTCCAATGCCTCCGCTGATGACCCTGACTGAGAAGGATGCCGCTCCTTCTTCCTTGTCTTATAGCTCATCAATGCAGACGACACCTCATGGTAGTCCAAAGTCTGTCTACCATTGATAAACGTCATGGTGAATGTCTCATACTCCTCCGATGGGAGCGAGTTCAGGAGAATGACTGCCTTGTCTTCCTCTTCTACCTTGACATCCACGTTTATCAGGTCTGTAAGAAGCTTTGTAAACCGTTTATGTGCTCATTTACTGTGCTCCCCCTCTTCATCCTGAACTGATACAGCTTGCTCTTAAGCTGTAACCTGGATTCCACGCTCTTTGTCAGGTACTTCTTTTCTAGGGTTTCCCACAGTTTCTTTGCAGACGTCTCATGTTGCACAAGGTATTTGATATCCTGTGTCAAGCATGAACGAATCAAGCCACATGCCGATCTATTCATCTTTGCCCATTCCTCATCTGTTGTAGTGTTCTTCTTCCTCTCCAATAGGAGAGTATCCTCCAGATTAGATGCATTCAACGCATCCATCACCTCACACCTCCACATCCCAAAATTGTTAGTGCCATTGAACTTAACAACTTCGATTCTAGGGTGAGTATTCATTGTTCTAACAGATGCAACTTCCTCTGCCATTGAGATTCTTTCTTTGACCCTCTAACTATGCGGAAGATCAAATGACTTGAAAAATAGATCTATTACCGAGATAAAAATGTGATTTTTACCTCTCCCGTGAAACCCTAGCTCGAGTTTCTCACCAGATCTATTTCACCACCGATCCAAGAAACCCTCCTTGAGTCCTCCGGAGATCGACACACGATCCCTCGAACACCCAATACCTCAGATCCGAGATCGACACACGATCTCCACCGGATCCGATCTCGAGGCCTCCGGATCTTCAGAAATCCCAAAGAGCAACTTGGATGCTCTGATACCACTTGAAGGACCCGGGGCTCCATCCCAAAAGACTAGCCTTTTAGGTGGAGTTGCCCAAATCCTTATAAACCCAAGACCATCCCCACGTCTAGCCGATGTGGGACTATTTGTTCGACCTTAAATCCCAACAATCCCCCCCTCTATTGAAGGACCCGGGGCTCCAACCCAAAAGACTAGCCTTTTAGGTGGAGTTGCCCAAATCCTTATAAACCCAAGACCATCCCCACGTCTAGCCGATGTGGGACTATTTGTTCGACCTTAAATCCCAACAATCCCCCCCTCGAACAAAGAGTCTCCCTGCAAGCTCAACTATCTTCGTACGGCAACTATCTTCGTACATGAAGATCAAATGCTCCATCGAGATCCAACTCTTCACTGCGTGGGACAGGGAGCACGCCTTATGTGAAGTACCTGCAGTCCTGGTCACTCCTCTACGAGGACCACTGCCAAATTTCTCGAGAGCAAAACAGCTTCACAGGGGCCTATTGCGCCTTTTGCGCCAGTGGGTGGGAAGCCCCATTGCGTCTTTTGCGCCATTGGGGGGATCTATACATTGTCGAACATCACCCACACACACGACTAAGTTCGGGGCATGGCTCTGATACCAATTGAAGGACCCGGGGCTCCAACCCAAAAGACTAGCCTTTTAGGTGGAGTTGCCCAAATCCTTATAAACCCAAGACCATCCCCACGTCTAGCTGATGTGGGACTATTTGTTCGACCTTAAATCCCAACAGCAGTCTCATACTTGCTTAACTTATAGTGGTTGCATTTTTGGTTTCTCTCTCTTATTTAGTTACATAATGACATGTCCTGACTTTTCCTGGAGAATCTCAAATTTCTATTAACATTTACACTTAAGAAGACACTAGGCCATTGAGTTACACACTTTGTGTCAACAAATCATGATAAGATCATGCCATTACAACAATGATGACATCAAGTAGATCATATTGTGGAAAATATCTATATTTTCCATTCTTGACAGTTACATATGCTTATATGCACATTTTCAAAAATATGATCAAGTAGATCATATTTTTTGTTTCTCTCTCTTATTTAGTTACATAATGACATGTCCTAACTTTTCCTGGAGAATCTTAAATTTCTATTAACATTTACACTTAAGAAGACACTAGGCCATTGAGTTACACACTTCGTGTCAACAAATCATGATAAGATCATGCCATTACAACAATGATGACATCAAGTAGATCATATTGTGGAAAATATCTATATTTTCCCATTCTTGGACAGTTACATATGTTTATATGCTCATTTTCATAATAACTTCTTTTCCATACTTGAACAGCTTACATATGCTCATATGCACAATTTCATAATATTACATTTTCCATACTTGAACAACTTAAACATGATCATCCACACATTTGCATAGCCATTCACATTCTTCTGGGTACTTGTATCTATAATGTACTCTCTTTACAAATGAAGATATTGCTACATATACTGCTACTTGTATATGGATAAAAGGATGGTCATCATGTGGGGATTTGACTATTATATTTGTCCTGATGGTCCACATATTTACATTGTGGATTAGAATCGTCATTTCCTATCTTTGTTAAGACATATGATTCTGGTGTTTTGTTTGTCTTTATATTTGTTTTTCTAATTATTCTAGTGTAAACTTTAATGCTAAATGAATGAACTCTTTCAGATTGACCTTCAATTAGAAAGTGGGGAGTATTTCTTGAGTGACAAAAAGAAATCTGCAAAGAAGTGGCAAGAGAAACAGGAGAAGCAAGCAGAAAAGACAGCTGAAAAGAAGAGAAAGAGAGAGGCTGCATTTGTTCCACCGAAGGTTCAGCTTGCAATTATTGGAACGCTTTTTTGCTTTAACAGCAACTACTCATTTTAGGGATTTATTCTAATAACTCACTTGGACATGCTGTTCAGGAACCCTCTGCTCATGTATCAGATACCATTAAATCTGACAGTGTCGAGAATGATGTGTCCAATGTTGCAGCATCTCTGAAGGTAACTAGTTTTGCCTGTTTACTTTCTTGCCTCTCTGGGAATAAAGCATCCAGTGCTTGTGCATCTTGCATGTCTAATCTGGTCTTTATTTAGACATAATTTCAGTCACATATTATGCAATCCCATCTGTTTACTCTGTTCCATATGATTTCTGAACTTGGGTAGTTCAATATACAGATTTTGTAGAGCATGGAATCCCAACTGTTTACTCTGTCCGGCTGGCATTTTTTTTCTTCGTCCTCCTTTCTTTGGGCATAACCATTTTTTACTGTTATTAAACTTCAGCAAGGTACTAGCATCCAATTAGCAATTATAACTGCCTGAATTGTTCAAGTTTACAAGCAAAACAAGTAACTTGAGTTAGGCTTGACTAGGTGTTTTTTGTTACTATGATTGCTTGACTCATCACCATTGAGTCCTATTTTAATGGAGAATGGATGATAACCAGTAATGCAATAAACACATTCCATGGGGTGTGGCATTATGTTTATGAGAATGAGAGTTGGAGAAATATCACTGTGGATTCAGTGTATATGATTATGAAGAACCCTGCTAAACAAAGCTCTTAGTGCACATGTGCACATGTGCACACTAGAATTATGGAAGTAGAAAATCCAGACAAGTATAAGATCAGGGAACATGAAGCAAGATATTAAGAGGGTTGCTTGACTGAACCAGCAGCACTATATACTACAATTGGATGGAAACATCCGCATCCAGTTTCATAACCATATGAATTGACATGTGTAATTTAGCAAGAGGAAATGAAATGATAGCAATAGGGGAACTGCGTAGTCTTGT
This sequence comes from Agave tequilana, assembly GCA_038442645.1. Classification (NCBI taxonomy): domain Eukaryota; kingdom Viridiplantae; phylum Streptophyta; class Magnoliopsida; order Asparagales; family Asparagaceae; genus Agave; species Agave tequilana. Next base: position 61,317 of record JAVJIF010008310.1, on the reverse strand, counting down.
TTGTATCTAGGTACAAAATCTCTATGATAACGTTAATATTTGTTGTAATTCCTTGAGAATTGGATCCTATGTAACTATGTAAGTTATCCTCATCAATGTTTAAAATAACGATAACATAATGATAACGTTTTTCTTCTGTTATGTTAATATAGGTTATAACGTAACGCATAACGTAGACAAGATTTAATATTTATTTAATAAAAATAATATATATATATACTATATTTAAGAATTTTATAAATAAAAATAATTATAAAAAATCTAAAAAATATCAAAATAATATATAACACATTTAGCAAGTCTCACAATAAATTTTAGCAAGTATCACAATAATTTTTCACATTTACAGGTTATAAGTTATAATTCTATCTACACAAATAACAATATGATCCGTATATTTCATTATAATTCATAATTTTTAATCATGTTATTCAATCTACACAAAGATTCAAACTTCAATTTACAATAATTCATAATTCAATAATAATTCATAACTTTTTCATCATGCTATTCATTATAATTCATAATTCAATTTACAATATGCTATTTAATTATACCCTCGATGTCCTTCACTCTCTCCTATATTTTACCCCGATCTCTCTCTGCTCTCTCCCCCCATCACTTTCTCTGCTCTCTCTCTCCCTCCCTCCAATCTCTCTCTGCTCTCTCTCCCTCCTCCCAATTTCTTTCTACTTTCTCTCCCGATCTCTCTCCCTCGGGGGAGAGATATCGAGAAAGAAAGCAGAGAGGGAGTGATCGGGGGGAGAGAGCAGAGAGAGATCGGGGGAGAGAGATCCTGGGGAGACTGGAGGAAGAGAGAAGAGAGAGATCGGAGGAGAGAGAGCTTACTTGTGCTTGGAGACAGAGAACCACCGCTTGGAGACGCCGACGAGAACCACCACGACAGAGAACCATCAGAGGTAGGTCTTCTTTTTTTTTTTGTTGATCGGAGAAAGGTATGTCTTCTTTTTTCTTCTTCTCGGCGCCGACGAGGAGATGACATCGAGGCTGTAGAGAGGACGACGAGCGAGCGAATTTGGGGTATTTTTTTTTGCCCTAGACCGGGAGAATATGGGGGGTTTATAAAAGGTCGATTTGCACCGTAACGTAGGTTACAGTGTGTTACGTTACACGGGCAAAATAATCATAGTTATCAAACATTGTGTTTTTTTAGACCTGTTACATAACGATTGGTCGGCGTTACGTTATATAACGAGTTATAACGGGTTTTCTAAAACACATTCCTCACTTAGCTTGCATCTTTTGATTTCCAAGCCTTTTCTTTTGAATGGTCAAAACCAATTTATGTTGTGTCCTTGAGGAGAAGGTAATTGCCTTTATTTATTAAATTAGATAACATTTGACTTCACTGCAAAATGTGACACGGGAGAGACGAATCATTTATAGATTCCAAAGGTTAGCGAGTTTTTAGCATCTTATTTTGGTTAAGAGGTTACATAGGTTTTATATCTGCGGAGCTGCATGCTTTTGTGTTGAATCACGTTGTTAAATATATGTTCAACACATGAATGTTAGTATGCTTCTCGAGTTTCCGTTCACTAATTTCTTCGCATGCTTTGTCTGCAGCAAAAGGCGAAAGAATTCAAGAAGCACAAGGCCCGCGAAAACATTGAAGCCGAGTCCTTCATTGCAAATGCTGAAAAACGATCCTCGAAGAAGAACAAGTCTTCTAGTTGATTAGGGTTTGTTCACTCGAGAGGCGGTATTGATGGAAGTTTCACATATAATCATGTCTTTGCATCTGAGTGCTTGTGAAACTTGAAGTAGTTTTGTTCATGGATCGTTTTAGAATATGTAACACTTTTGTTGTGTTGAGATGAATTTGTTGTAGACCACTCAGTTTCTAGTTTACATGCATCCAATCCAATTTTGCAGGCTGGCCCAATTTTTCAATGTATTTGAGTGAATGAAAAGAAAAAAAATTTAATTTTGCTGAGACCAATATTCACAGTAATTAATTTTGTTAAGATATACAACTCCTGTTTTATACAGAATGAAGAAGTTTTTTTTTTTAATTTTTATGGTGATTAAAAAGTTTTCTAATTGACAAATGATTTCAAACTTCTTTCTCAATTTAGAATGGAAAATAATTATGATTATAAAAAATTGAAAAATTAAATTTTCCATTCTCTAAAATGGATGCAGAAAGAAGGTAAAACGTGATCTTTTTGCTCATTGACGATAAATTTGAAAAGAAATTGCTGGAAATTTATTTGAAACAAAAAATGTTTAGATTTGATGAGCATTATTAGAAAATTTTGAAAACAATATTTCAATATATTCAAATAAGTTGAGAGAGAAGGGTAGGGATTGGATTGGGAGTTGTATTATCAATATTTTGCCGACAACATGAGCAAAATATGACAACAGGGGATGTTATGCTTTTAGAGTTACAGTCAAGCTAGATTTCATAAGTTTGACATCAAGATAGACTTCATAAAAGAGACGAAAAGAAAAAAATTAAAACAAAAAGAGTTTTACGGTGGAAATATTTGAATTTGTACATTATCAAAATTGACCGAAGGAGTTTTTCTTCCATGACTGGTATAGAAATTTTGTCCGTTTGTTCAGCAATGGCGATGGTAACGAGAGAGAGAGAGAGAGAGAGGGAGGGAGGGAGAGAGAGAACCTCCCCGCCTCCTCCTCCTCCTTCCTCTCTCACCTCTCCCTTTCTTCTTCTCTCTCTTTTTCCCCTCTCATCTCTTTTTTCGCCACTCGGAGATGGCCAAACAATCGGTTTATCATCGCCGACAATAGTATACTAGTCTACTTGTGTTGACCACTAATTGGCCCATGACAGGCCTGATAAATGGACTCGGGTACATAATTCTTGTAGGGTTCGGGTTTCGGATCCAAATGATTGATTGGGTCAGTCTAACTTCATTCCGAAGGAAATGCTGACGTCACCCCCCGTCTCAGTGCAGCAGGTACACAACGGAGCGGACGCGGACTGCTCTGTAATCGGTATCTTCCTCTCTCTTCCTCTCTCTCCTCTCTTGATATAAGCCGGCTCTCAATTTGATCCAATTCCTCACACAGATTCGAGTAAGATTTTTGAGTCATGTCGATGCTAGACGCGTTCTTCAACAAGGGCTTCAAAGGGGCCAAGTGGTACGTACAGCGTCACCAAATCCCCTTCTTCTTCGTCTTCTTCTTCTTCTTCTTCATTTTTGATGATTTGATCGCAAATATTGGGTTTTGATTTGATGCTGATGTTGTGCTGAGGACTCTGATTAATGGGTATTTGAGATTTTCTCTGATTGATGCGTAATTTGATGGAATTTGACGAGATTTGGTACTGTTTAGAATTTTGGGGTCATGGATTGTTATGATAATTATCCCTTGGACAACAAAGATGCATGGTTAGGGCTTGTGCATGGCTTTTGGCTAAGATTTAGCTTGATTTGGTGGGAAATTTTCAGTTGTGTAGTGATTGTGAATTTACCTTTTTTGATAATTGCACAGCAAAACTTTGTTGAAGCTCACGATTCCGAGGATAAAGTTGCTGCGCAACAGAAGGGAGATTCAGCTGAAGCAGATGCGCAGAGATATTGCCAAACTTCTTGAGAATGGACAAGAGGCCACTGCCCGAATTCGGGTATGTTTTTTTCTTATTTTTAATGCCTAAATTTATAAAATTCTGGTATGTAATACCTCGAATGTTGTGGTGAGTGACCAAATGAAGCTCATTAGTCTGAGTAATCAGATGTTTGTTTACAATTACATGTTACCATATTGTTTATAACTGAAGAATCAAGCTAAGTGGTCGGTTTAACTTTTAGGTTGAGCATATTATTCGTGAGGAGAACATGATGGCAGCCCAGGAGATAATTGAGTTGTTCTGTGAGCTCATTTCTGTTCGCCTTCCCATTATTGAAACACAGAGGTAATGTGTTTTCTTTGTGAGTTATTATATGCTGCCTTTGTATAATTCTCGTGGTACTGGATGATATTTGATTTGCTATTATGAACTTTGGTCGGAAAATCATTTGGACTAACTTAACAACCAGTGCTCTTTGGCTAGTGGTCATAGTTGGCATAGACATGCATATACTCTTTGATCCTATTCTCATTAAAAGTTTATGATTGGGCGTATATTTATTAGTTTAACAACAACAAAAAAATTCTCTGTGCTTTTGATGAATGCTACATTCTTAAAATAGGAAGAATGATCTATTTAGGCTTGGATCATACTCTCAATCTTTCCAAATTTCAAAGAAACCCCCCCCCCCCCCCCCCTCCGCCGCCGCCGCCGCCGCCGCTTGCAATCCAAATGTATTGGACTATCCACTAACACAATCAAGTGGAAGTTCTTAATTAACGATACATTATCTGTTTCCGTTTCTTATGAAGAAACCCAACATCATTATACCCATTGAATTCATTATATGCAACAGTGTAGTCCATTTAGGCTTTTGTAGTTCAAATAGGAGGATAACTTAAGTTATCTTACATCAACATCATTATATCCCTTGAATTCATTATATGCAACAGTGTAGTCCGTTTAGGCTTTTGTAGTCCAAATAGGACGATAACTCATCTTAGTCCCCACTATGTTGACGTTTGTTTTCTATATGCTTTAGAGGAGAAGAAAATCATCGCATTTGCAACAATATAGGATGCCCAAATTCACGGTAAAAGTTCTCTACATACAAAACTAGTTTAAACTATAAGGAAGAACTTCATGTTTAAGTCATTAAATTGAAAAATTGTAAGCTTATTAATCTTGGCTTTAGAGTCCAGATATTAATTGGTTATGTTGGTGACATTTGAAATGAATTTTGGATTTCATGATTTGATCTAATCCCTTCGCTGCTGTAATTTACTAAAGGACCTACCCAATGTGTTATGCTAATGGTAGCTGTCCAAAACCATAACTGCAATATAAGACAAAATATAGTATACCACTGGCACCAAGCCATGCACTATAATATTATACTGTGTATAGTCTTAGCATTGGAGATTTTTGTTCTTTTCTTTTCGGATGTGTATTGATTTCTATGGTTTTTAGGTTCTCAGTTATTTTTTTTTTAGCTTTAATGGTATCATTGGTGCAACTTAGCGAAAAAATTATGTTGATGAGTTTATATCCAGTGGGCTACTGTATATGCTATGCAGAAAACAAGATAAGGAAACATGCGGCTAGGCATTCAAAATTCTTTTGCATATTGCAGGTTATGCAGAAAAACAGGGTTTTAAAAATCTTGCTGTGAGACCTTCTGTTTCCCTTGTGGGACTGTTGGTGAAGAAACATGGTAGAATCAACTCCAAATAGTTGAGTCAAAGTATAATGTTGTGCTATATGTGGAAAGATGGAATTCATGCCTTAAAATGATGGAGGGGATGTCCACATGTAAGATAAACTTGCCATATATGAGGGTGCCAAGGTGGCAGTAAGGCCATTGTAGGGTCCCCTTGATGAACCTTCCACGGTTGTCTAAAGAGGTGATGATAGAAAAGTACTGTAAGGAAACCTTTAGGGTTAAAATGATTGAGATGAAGTGATGAAAATATTAAGTGATATTTATGTGCATGGAGCTGGAGGTAGTCACAGGAGAGGGATGTATTTTATGAGGAAGAGGTTTAAAACTTTGAACAGAGGAGGGTTTTGGACATTAAAGGTTCTAATGGAAGTTTCAGATGAACAAGTTGAAGGTATTGGATGGTTATGTGAGTCTGGGTTTGAAAATCAATTCGTCGCTTCCAGTCAATTCTAGAAGGGATTAGTTTGAAACAACAGCGACAAATCCCTCTCAAGCCTAATTTCAGACAGAATAACCTTTATTTCAAGGAATTTTTTTTACCTTTTAGGCATTAATACCCAAAGTGATATGGTATAATCCATGAACCATAATGGAATCTCTTAGAGATGATTAAAACAAAATCCTCTAACTTCCCAAAACCAAATAAGAAAAGAGAGAGCTGTGAGAGAAAGAATGGGCGGAGAGCTAACCTGTAGCTCTCTCATTCCATGATCACATGTCACCAGGTGCTAATGTCATTTGTTTCACAATCACCTGCTTCATAGTCATTGGCTTGCCGCTCCATTGTCTATGACGTTTGATAGATGCGTCAAGTTTTGATCATGGTGAATATCTAGATCAACCCTAACAGAACTATATATTCCTTACTCTAAAATAAGAGTCCAGATTGTATCAAGGTTATTTGATATGAATCCACTAAGGGCGGTTGTTTGCTTAAATTCTCTGGCTACCGTTGTTTTGGATCTGACGAGTGTTTGATTTTGGATTAGGAATCCATCCCTTGTTTGTTAGATGCATCAAGTTTTGATCATGGTGAATATCTAGCTCAACCCTAACGGAACTATATTTTCCTTACTCTAAAAAAGAGCCCAGATTGTATCAAGCTTATTTGATATGAATCCACTAAGGGCCTGGTTGTTTGCTTAAATTCGTCTGGCTACCGTTGTTTCTGATATGACAAGGGTTTGATTTTGGATTAGTAATCCAAAATCCCTTGTTTGTTTGGCCCATTGGGGGTGGATTCCGTATTGCAAATATATCAGCCCACCTCAATATTATTTGCATTCCGAAATCTAGCAAACTTGGGTCAAGTTTGCTCGAATCTCTCACGATTCAATTTTTAATTATTTTTGGAGAGTTGCTTATGAGAGAAGGGAAATGAATTGGATCACCACTCCTCGCTTTTCTTCTCTCTCGAGCCGCTGCGTCTCTATTGTGACCTTTGTTTCTCTTTTATCTTGTTGAAAATGGTGGTGAAATATTTTTTTATTTCTAAAATTCGTAAAAAATAGTTGCTTATAATTCTCCTTACCATCCAATCTGCAAACCTTTTTCCCCTCGCCTCTTCTCGCCCTCTATTTACCGTGGATTAGAAACCGTAATTGTGGGAGGGTTCTTGTAAAATTAAAGTTGAGTCGCGCCTCCTCTCACCTTATATTGATTGTAGAGCAGAACCCTAGTTTTGGCAGGGTTCCAATAAATTAGGGTTGAACTTAGAAGGGTTTGCAGATGGATAGTGAAGAGAATTGTAAGAAATTTTATGAATTTTGGAGCTTTAAAAAGAATTATTTTGTCACCATTTTCATCAAGAGAAAAGAGAAACAAATGCAAGAAGAGAGAGAGGCAGCATGGAGCTTGAGGGAGAATAGAAGAGAGAGGAGCGGTTACTTAATTCATCTCCACACTCTGACAAGCAAACCTCTCAAAAATAATTAAAATTGGATGTTGATGATTCAAGCAAAATCGACACAGATTCGCCTAATTTTGAAATGTAAATAATGTTGAGGTAGGCTGACATATTTGCAATTCGGAATCCAACCCGAATGGGTCAAACAAACAAGGGATTTTGAATTTCTAGTCCAAAATGAAGCCCATGTCAGGCCCACAATACAAGAATCCAGACAAATTCAAGCAAACAAACATGCTCCTAGGTGCAATTGTTTTCAAGTTTCTAAACTTTTAATTGCCTAACAATATGAAAGCATCCATTATCCCAAAGATGGAATTTCATAACACCAGTAATTGCTCAATGTACCACTTCATATAATTATTGGTGTCAAGATATTCCTTTTTAAATACTTTTACACTTGTATAATCTCTGTTTGTTCACAAGTATAAGCACCAATGAAATATTGATAATCTATCATGCCACGTCAAATAAATTATGATTGGCACCATAGTTTCAAATATCGGCTGATTCCGATATATATGAGCAATATCATATTGGGTTTTGAGGTATCCAATACGATATTAACACTATAATATCGACTACTATCAAGACTGAAATGGATGATATTTGCAAATATTGACTGCTAACATTGTTGATTTTCGTACGAAAACTCATTAGCCAATGCCACTACTGGGACTTTAAACCATGCTTGGCACTGTGTGTAAGATGTATAAGATTATTTAATTAAAGTGCACAATGTTCTAAAAAGCGGTTTCAGTACGCGCGCGGTCCGGGAACGCATAATGCTTAAACGGTGATTAAACGGATTACACGTTTTATTATTATTTTAATATATAATTATATTATAATACTTAAAACATGCAAATATGAATTTTATAAACTCTCAAAAAAATCATAAAAGATATACAACATAACTTGAAAAATTAAATTGTTAGTACTAGGGGAAATTTAAAAAGTAATGTCGTTTAAGTACATCAATGTACCTCCATTTAGAAAAGTAATAATGGATCATGTTTGAGTTCTGCTAACTTAATGAGTTCAAATTCGAACCCATTTAGAAAATGATTGAATAACATTTAAACGGACGCTAATTCATCACCAATTAGACGCTTAATCGTTGCTTAAGCGAATTAATTGCATGGACGAGTAATCCGACCGTTTTCTTCAAGTTCTGCTCGGTTTCAGGCCGAAAACATTTAAGCGGCCGATTAATCGACCGCTTAAACCTTTTTTAGAACACTGAAAGTGCATAATATTCAATGAAGAATATGTGGCATTTGGTCTTTTAAAGTGTATGATATTTGTGGTGGAGATTTTCTGCCACGAATGATTGGACGATCGATCCACACCACAAGCGAGAATAGGGAGTGGGTGAAATGCTGGAAGTAAAACACAACGCACAAAAGGAGAGCATAATTTTTACGTGAAAACTCTTAACTAAGAAAAACCATAAGAGGGAGGAGAACTTCACTATAATTTGAAATTTTAATTCAGGTGGAAGAACAATATTTACAACCATGGAACCTGGATGATATGGGCCTTCGATGCTTCCGCTGTGCCACTCTGATATCTATAACGAACTCGGAATGGAGAATTAGTGTCGTGAGTCAAAGATAGATGATTGAAATCAATATAATGAAGAGAAAGCGAGAAGGAAATCAGAACATTCTGGTTGACAGTTGAAATTAGGGAATAGAAAGAATCAAGAAATAGATTTTCAACGAAATGACATTCTTGTACTCGTAACTGGAATTCTCAAATTCAGATATAGATGAGCTCTAATCTGAATCTGATTGTATTGTTGTTAAGAGCCTGACTATTGATATAAGTGATTACCCACATTAGGAGTGAACCTAGGCTTTGATACCAAACTGTAACACCCCAATCCCACGGATACAGGGACGTTACGTCGACGTACATACGCAGGGCGGTTATACCCTCACGTACGTACGCTAAAGGTCAATACAGGAAATAAACACAATATGCACAATAATTTCAGCATTAAATAAGTAAAGAATATCTACAAAAAGGGTCAATGATCGTTATAGATATGGAATAAGAATAAATAAGAAAATAAAGTTAGGATAATAAATATACTTATGAATAATAAAAGCGTCGAGTCTCGCACTAATATCCCGTGAAGTATCAGGTACTACGATATCCCAGATCTCCAATCTGGGCATGCAAACCCAGGGTCGTAAGAAAGCGACCTAGTGAGTGATAAAATAAAAGAAACAGTAATATATAATATAATAGTACAATCACGATAATATATAATACATGTCAAGGTAACAGTAAAACAGTATAAATCTCCTAACAACCGATATTTCAATATTACAACTATTCTAACAGTACTATAACATAATAAATACCTAGCATGATATAACAATGTTACATCTACAATATTATATAATACATGATTATATACCATAACAATGTTAATTGAGAAGTTATATATATGTATCAACTAACTTTATTTTATTATATTATTAACATGTTATTAATGAATATGAGTAATGAGATTCTTTATTTGGTTATACACTAACAATATCAATTTGTTTAATTAACATGTATCACGTCTTAATTATTTTTATTTATTAATAATAACAGTAACTGGACGGTATTAGTGGTTAAAATGAACATTCACCGGTAATAAACAAAATAATCATTTATAGTGTCGTGAGTGTACATGTATAATGTGCCCACATGGAATACATAGAGAGCAGGATAATAACATGAAATGAAGAGTAGAACATGCATATATAATAATATGACAATAAACAAGATAATCATGATAGACAAGATATGAAGCAATATAATTATACAATAATAATAATAATAATAATAATCATATTACCTGATATTTTAATCAATCTCTTCCAGTATCCCATACCACTCACACCGGAGTCCGTACTCCAGCCGAACCCATCTGAACAGGATATACAGATACCATTATCCGAACGAGAGAATGGTCAAATAGCAAGTGCTCCTGACGTCACCATTGTAGGGTTATTAAATGTATCATATAATGAGTCTGAATAACAAGTACACTGAGGATGCCTCCATCATGCCAATACCCCGCGATGTGGGATTCTAGAGGTGGCCCCCACGGATTCAAGTGGTGACTCTCACCATGTATGTGGTGCAGCACTTTGTTCCGTGTGGCTCTTAGTTCCACACGCCTTGTGTCGGACGCCAGTATGACCGTGCGTATAACATGTATATCAAGTAACAAGAGTACTGAGTCTGGTCAATAACAATATCTATAATAAGAATACTGGAGACATCCTCGTCACCTAACACCAGGCGAAGTGAGGATTCTAGACGTGGCCCCCGCGGATTCAAGAGTTGGCCTCCGCCACGTATAGGTGTGATGTGACACTTTGCTCAGTGTGGCACTTAGTTCCGCACATGTTTCGCCGGATGCTGGCGTGGCTGTGCTAATAACAGGTATACCAGAATACAAGTATGCTAACTTATTAACAATATTTATAACATGTAACAAGTAAACAAGATTTTTATCAATAATACGGTAACATGAACAAGTATACAATGTAACAGGAGTACAAGAATATTCAAATAACAGTAATCTAGGTAACAAGAATAGTGATCCATGCAACAAGAACATATGAACAGTGAGCCATGCCACATGGATACGGGAACATATAGGGCACGAATACAGATGAACCCATGTACCAATGATAATAGTATTTGATGTAACAAGTATCCACTGTAACAAGTATCTATATGACATAACAGTATTCAGTATACGAGAGTGTTCGTGTAACCGTAATACAAGTACATGGAATAGCAGTGTCCGTGTAACAGTGATACCAGCACATGAAACTACAGTATCCAGTGTAACGGGTTACAGGGTATCTGTGTAATGATGATACAAGCACAAGAATAACAGTGTTCGATGTACTACTGTATCCGTGTAGCAGTGGTATGTGTACATGAAACGTGAGTGTCCATAAATATAATGAACGCATACGCGAACATGCATGATCAATGTCCAGTGTACTAGAGTGTCCAGTATAATAGAATATCTGTATAGCGGTGCCAGTATCAAGGTGACATGGATAAGTGCCAACTTATTACTATTTTGTTATAACAATTTCAAGATTATTAATAGAATCGATATCATATAGTAATTAAACACAATTATCTAGATTATCATATTTAAATAATCAATTTATTTATGAATCTGGATTTTCTTTATCATCTTTTAATTACTCAATACATATAGATAATTCACCTATATTTTATATTAAATCAAGAAATCGAATAAATTATTATCTTATTGAACTTGTTAAAGTTGTTTCACGCATATTCTAGTTTCAGTGATTTACCATTAATAATAATTTATTAAATAATGTTTATAGTGGTTTACCGGTAATCATGTTTTAAATATAGCAATCAATTCCATTCAATATGATATAATATAATTTATTAAAGAAAAACACTCACAAAGTGATCACATGAATGTAGTTCTCTTTTCTCCGATTGCAATGGCTTGAGAATCGTTCAGATCGGATACCGGATACTCAAGATGTCGCTCAAATACTAAAAATCATATAAATGGGTCAATTATGTAATAAAAAGGTCTAAAATGCAATCATTATAAATAGTCAAGGGGTTTTCTATAATTTTACTTTTATTAAGTTGGATGTGGGTTTGGGTTGTTAATAGGTTGGGTTTAGATCCAATAACCCGACCCAATGATTTAAGTTATGGGTTATGGATTATAGGATTTGGGTTTAACTTAATGGGTGTGTTAATGGGTATTGGGTTATAGGGTTTAGGTTATTGGGTTTACCTAATTTGTGTGTGAGAGAGATGAGAACAGAGAAGGAAAAAGAGAAAGAAGAAAGAAAGAAAGAAGAGAAAGGAAAGAAGAGGGAGGAGGGCATGGCCGGCCAGAGGCAGCGCAACCAGAGGGTGGCAGCACGGCGCGGCCGCCTAGTGGAGGTGGCTAGCGGCCATGAAAGGGAGAGGAAGAGGAGGAAATGCAGAGTGATGTTTTGGAGATGGAGATGAAGGTGATTTTGGTGATGGTGAAGATGGAATTGGAGAAGGAGATGGTGGATTAGATGGTAGTAGTGGTAGTGATTATGGTGGAGATGGTGGTGGAATTGAGGAGGTGGTGAAGAATTTGGTGGTGGAGGAGATGATGGGTTATGGTGGGGAGAAGTGGTGATGAAGTTTGAGAAGTAGCGTGGAATTTGGAATGGGTGGTGAATTATAGATGGAGAAATTAGAGGAGAAAGGTTGGCCACCGTGGTGGGGCTCGCCGGAGTTGGGGACCGGCGGTGGTGGTGATGGCCGGTTGGCGTTGGTGGTGGATTGGAGAAGGGGGGAGAGAGATATGTAGAAAGAGGTAGAGTGAGATGGAGAGAGCGGGAAAGTTAGAGAGTTGAAGTGAGATAGAGAAAGAAAGATTTTAAATGGGAGAGAGAGAATGCGGTGAAGGAAATGGCGGTGGAACTGTTGGCTGGCTTGGGGTAGAAGGAAGGAAGATGAGTGGAGGAGGAGAAGAAAAAAAAAAGAAAAGTATTTTTTTAATATTATTTAATCAGTAAAATTTGACTGATTCAGAACAGTTCTCAAAAATTCTGTAAAATAGCAAATATTACGCTGAGGAGTAATGTGAAATCGGATTCAAGAAATCTAATCTGCTTTGCAAGTTAAAATTCATGGAATATATTGGCGATACTGGTCAACACTGGTTCGGTTGGATTTTTAATTAATTCAGAAAAATCTTCAAAAATATGCTAAAATAGAAAATATGATTTTGAAGAACAATATGAAAGCGGATTCCAGAAATTCAACTCCGTTTGTAAATTAAAAATCTCGGAGTCGATTATCGGTATCGGTCGACACCAATTCGGACATCTTTCAAAATATTTCAAAAAAATTTCAGAAAATTTTGAAAAATCTAAAATATTGAAAAATTATATCTGAAACTGAAACTGGTTCAATCTGACTACCAGGAAGGTCAAATCAAATTTATACTCGTATCGAGTACTGATACTGTGACACATTTATCTAGGATCGGAGGGTTACAATGATCGAAAACTTTGGCAGCTGAACGTGTTGGGTGGCTTCGCAATTTGACTTTCGTGATCCGTCTTTGGATCAGCTCGTCAAGGGCTCGGAGGTCAGGAGACCCACCGACTTCAGGCTCGCTTTCTGAGTGCGTCGATGTGAGGTTCTGCAGGGTAGAAATTTGGGCATGGAGTTGGTTATTGAGCTGCCTCAGTGCTTCCTGTTCGCGGATGGTATTCTCGCGGTCGAGAATCGTCTGCTCACGATCACGATTAGATTGGGCTTGTTGCTCCTTTATTTGTTCCTCAATGTCGGCGAGCATCTAAAGGAGCTGATCTTCGTGCTGCTGCGGTGGTTGGACACTAGCGGTGGCCCCCTGAGGCGATGAGCTGGTGTCCTTGGTGGTATGCTGCTGATCGATGGCTAATTGGGGGGTCGTCCCCGTGACGGTCCTGATGCCCTTGTTCTTGGGGCCATCGGCATTGTAGGAGAGGCTTTTGAGGAAGGTTTTGGGTCTTAGGGGAGAAATCTTTAGCGTAGGGACTCAGGTCTAATGAAAGCACCGGTTTGTGGTGAAGATTTTCTGCCACGAACGATCGGACGGTCGATCCACACCACAAGGGAGATTAAGGAGTGGGGGTGAAATGTGTCCAAGTAAAACACAACACACAAAATGAGAGAGATGGTTTTTACGTGAAAATGCTTAATTGGTAAAGATCACGGGAGGGATGAGGAACTTCACTATAATTCGCAAATTACATGAATTACATGAATTATTTGCCAGAGTCTCAATGTTGGGCTTAGCTGGAAGAAAGGAAGATCCAAAAAAAGTCCTCCAAAAAAAGAGTCCCCGCTCCTTGTTCGAGGAGGAGGTATATTTATACCTCTGATCTCTATGCATGAAGGTGGATTGTGTGGGCGTGATCTTCAAAACTGCAAGATCTGTACATGTCGATTTATTGTAAGTATCGCGATTACGAGCGCTTGTTGTTGGGATTGCATGCAGGAAAATCAGTCACTATCCATAACTACTCATGTTGAGTGGTGTTACACGTTATGAATGTGAAGAAGATTAGGTTGTGCAACTGATGGCGGATATTGGGGATAATTTGTTGCGGAGCCCAGGTTGGGTCTCGGAGTTTTCGAACAGAAGATCTGGGATATCCGAGTGGCGGAGTCTTTCGGGATGATCTATCTTCGGGACGGAAGGCGGACTTCGGGAGGATATGGAATGGCGGATGCTGCTAGATGGATTGAATGATGTGGAAGTCTCGAAGGGTTGCTCGGTTACTTGGACACGTGTCAACATCTTGATGAGGGTCAATTTTTTACCACTATAATATTCAATGAAGATATATATGGCACATGCAAATACACATGCTATTACAATGAAGACAGAGATTTTGTCTTTTAAAACTTGTATCCTGCTTTTCTGTTACTAGTTTGGAGCACATGCGTCTACTTTTCTCTCATCAGTCTTTTAGTAAATGCACACAATGTAGCCTATTCTCAAAAAATGAAAGGAGGTGGTGAAGACATCTGTGACACCACATCAAAACAAAATCAACGCCCAATTTGAGGACCCCTAAGGTGTGCCTTATAATAGTACAGATGTACAAGATTATTTAATTGAAGTGTATAATGTTCAATGAAATAAAAAACGACCTTCTTTGCTAGGACTTGTACAAAAGTTTTTGCAGAAATATTTATCTCACTAGTCATAAAAAGCTCGTTATAACTTGCTCACTGACTGTACTTATGGGTGTTGTCCTGGCTGGAAACTGAGTAGATGGTGATGCATTATTTGTTCTACCTTTCTAAGAACACACTACTATCACATGCACCGAATTTAATAGCTCTTATATGATAAAACTAAATAGTTGTTTAATATAAAATTCCAAACATCAAGATGTAGTTCAGTGATTGCCGTGCTGTGAGCTGTAGCATCTGCAACTTTTCTGAAAGATCAACTCTCCGCAGGGTTGTGGTTCTGATGGCAATGATGGCATTGTGGCCCTCTCCAGTTCCTAGAAACCTGATTAATCTTTCTTAATATCATTTAATCTCAGTTTTTTTAACCTAATTTAGGAATCTGTCATTGTAAGGCAAACAGTCCTATCCCTACCATCTACCCTTCACATTTTTATTATTGGAGGATTCTGGGATTCTCTCTCTCACACCTTCCATTCTTGTCATTGTAAGGCAAACTGTCCATTTTTTATTACACCCTTCACTATCCAATCTAAAACATGGATTATTCCTCCATATATGAGCTAATTCATCCCTATCTTCATCACTGTTTCACCCTTGGTTTAAAAGAAAATGATGTTGATACAAATGAAGGTAAATGAGAGTTGTACGAGGAGGCATTGAGGATAATAAAAATGAGAAGACTGAGAATCCCAGATCCTTTCCTTCTAATTAAAAATCCGCTATACACTTCCATGACACAAAGGGTAATGAAATTGACATCTAATTCAAGGAGAGTAGAGTGAATAGTTTTGTTAATCCTATAACAATGGCTTTTGAGCACTGCCATAAATTGGAGATGGACTTGATACCTGGTTGCCAATGCAACTGCAATTGCTAACTAAGGAGAGTGGTTGTTTCAGAGAAGTTGCAGTTGTACAGCTAAAATCATCGCATTCAACAAAAGAGTATTGAATTTAGCAACTTCAAATTAGCTCGATAAAGATGATGTATTTATATTAAACTATCAACTCGGGGTCATGTATGGTACTGATGTGCTTTCAACTAGAATTTAGCAATTTCAAATTAAGCTTGATAACAATGATGTATTTATATAAACTATCAACTTGATATTTCATATGGTTACTAATGTGCTTTCAAATAGGCAGTATAACCAACGTAATCTATGTCTGCAATGATGTAGCCACATATCCTGATTCATCTGAGTAATTTATTTTTACGTTGTACTCATATATTCCGATTGATGTGGGACTGTTTGTATGTAGTATTCATATAAAGATTGGTTTATTATATTAAACTAACATATTGTAAGAGAGTGTCCAGGGAATGCCCTCTAGACCTTAAAGAAGCAATTTCCAGCGTATGTTTTGCTGCACCAAGATGCTCAGACTTGCCGGAGCTGCAGCAGGTTCAGATGATGTTTGCAGGCAAATACGGGAAGGAATTTGTTGCAGCTGCCACTGAACTAATGCCAGATTGTGGAGTTAATCGACAGGTACACAGGACCAAATTATGATTTATCTTCTGTAAGTTCCATGGTCTGACATCAGCTGTTATGGCAGATAATTGAACTGCTTTCAGTTCGCGCTCCTTCTGTGGAAGCAAAGCTGAAGCTGCTGAAGGAGATCGCAGAGGAGCATGAGGTGAATTGGGATCCGGCCGCCTCTGAAACTGAGTTTCTGAAGCCTCATGAGGATTTATTGGTAAGATGAAGTTATAATATTACATAAAATTATCGTGTTGTTGACCAATTAAATGACTTTTTTTAAGTAAATAACATCAGAATGGACCAAACGATATCATCAGTGGGTCTACTTTGCCACTTCCTAATGAAAAGCATGACGACTCCATATCCTCTGAACGCACAGAAGAGCATCATGAAGAAGCTGATTCAGATGCAGGCTTCGATTCATTAGATCTCCCGGAAGTTCCAAAAGCTTCGGTCCGAACAACTTCAGATACCCCATCTGCTCCAGAAATTAATCCTTCAGCAAGTGAGGATTTGGCACCACATCCCCTTGACACTGATTCCGAGCTCACCAGCCCAAACCTTCCAAAAATGTGGATGGCGAAGTCAATAACCCTGAGACACTGTCCTCTATGAGGGAAAACAACAGTTCCAGTTTGTACCATTTGTGGCTTCTCCTCCTCCCCCGCCTCCTTTTGAGTTGCCTTCAGAGCCAAGTGATACAACTCCAGTCCTTCCCCATGGTCCTACCCCACGTTTCGTTGCCTCTCCTCCTCCCCCGCCTTTTACATTGCCTTTAGAGCTAAGTGATACAACTCCAGTCATTCCCCATGATCCTACTCCACCATTTGTCACTTCTCCCCCTTCCCCTCCCCATGTTTCTTTCCATTCAAAGCAAAGTGATCAAACTCCATTCATTTCCCGTGATTCCACCCGTTCCCTTTCCCCTACCAAACTGAAGCCAGTATAGACTTGCAGGATGTGCTGGCGGCGGCCCAAGCCGCTGCAGAGACTGCTGATCGAGCAGCAGCTGCTGCTCGTGCTGCAGCGAGTCTTGCACAGGTCAGAATTTCAGAGCTCATCACAAAGAAAAATGGTAGTGGTGAAAAGAATGGATCAGCTGAGCGTTATGAGGATACTGCAGCAAAGCCAACTTTCGATCAACAGGATTCGTTTGACCGCTCAGACCGTACTCCTCGTTATGAACCAGTTTGGGGGTTGGGAGATGCTTCACCAGAGGCGAAGGACCACGCCCGCCAGCCTCAGAGGTCTGTTTGCTAGAAGATGATCCGTATTTCTCCTACCCCAATTTGTTCACGAGACAAGATTCCGGCCTTAAGCCTGTGCTCATTCTTCTGACGGTCATTCGAGATAAGCCCCGAATTCAGAGTGTGCTTCTGTATTGCTTATAGGAGAAAACTTCCTGTTTCTAAAAGCTGTTGTAAGCTCTGTTTCTTGATTGTAGAGGAGTTCATATGTAGTGGCAACCTTCCATCTTCTTGTTTTCAGTACAGTAAGATTTAGTTGGTGATTGTATACTTATGGATTGCAGCAGTGGACATAAGAGAAACTCAAGATAACTATTTGATGCTTTTTCTGTTCGTATGAGTTTGTATCTGTTAGCGTAAAGATCTTTCTGGTGAATTTTCATCAGATGAGTGTGATTTTCTAAGAATAAGCAATCAAAGAATATATTTCTGCATTTAATTTAACATCAAATCTCTAAGCTAATCCTAGACCCTAGCTCTGTGTGTTTTCATTACACATACATGAGTGCAATATCTCAATGAATCAACCCTCTGGTATTTTATGCCAGTGGCTGGCAGCCAAGAATCGGCATGAAGGAAGTTCCTGGCCGTGAACTTCATTGCTTGCCTCCGGCCGATGTCAACTGTGGCGGCGGTAGTCCCCTTCCACTGCAACGACCCCTCTGGCCTGATCACATCACCGATCGTCGACTCCATGACGATGGTCCTCGCATACGGCCTCCACCGCCTGCAGAGATAGCTCGCAATCGTCAACCTCTCGTCGATGACATCTCTGTCGCAGATGAAAATCACACGAAAATGAAGTCGACGGTGCCAGAGACGACGCACTCTTGGTAGAACTGCCATCTCCTTTTGGCATAGAGGGTGCCCTGGTAACCCTCTACGCGGCAACTCTGGAATGCTGCGGGGTCTGCCTCGACGAGAAGGGCTACGGCTTGGTGCCCCACGGGGCCGGCCGTGCTCTCGAATCCTATGCCCTTGCAAATGAAGCGATCGCCATGAACAGCTGCATATATGCACCAGCAAAGCATATTACAGAATGCAGCCGTGTTCTAACTCAAGCTTTCTAACTCAAATCTAACTCAAGCGAAATAGTAGAGTACAAGAACTTACTACTCGCAGGATGTAGCAATCTCATATGTCGACAAGTCCCCGTACATGAACGCCGACCACGACGGTCCACCTGTAAACTCCGGACTTTACTTAGACGGTGTACGGTCGCTCGTGAGTCTCACCGGAGATGGCCCCATCAATGGCGGCGGCAGCGGTGATGAGAAGGACCTCCGAGAGCCGGACTATTCCCTCTTTTTGATTCATTTCAGTCTTGAGTTTGATCTTCTTCTTCTTTTTTTTCTGTATATATAATGCAGAAGTGCCTGTGTTTCTGCCCCCGACTTCAATAAATTTGGTAACACATTGATTTCAGAGGAAAAGAAGAGCTCATAGATTGATGGAAACTGAAATCTAGATTAATTTTAACCCTTAATAAATTTAATGCTTGCCTTCTTCAACAAATTACCAAGTTCAAGATAAAATGTCTAACATGTAAAATGAAGGTAAAAGACGATGAAATTAATATAGTAGAAGCAAAACATTAAGACAAGTTAAGAGAGTGGGAAATATTAAATTAAAAAAAAAAACGAAAGAGTTCAAAAAATTGATAAAATCAGTAAAGCTGGAGCCAGAATCTCAAGATACAACTTCATTGTTTCGTTTCTGGATCATAAAAATCACCATGCTATATTCAACAGAGAAGTCTCATGATTTCGTTATGTTAGATCCCTTCTACTCTTTCCATCAGTTGTAACAATAAACGGAGGTGCTACAGATCCAGAGCGCATCAATAGCCATCATCGAATGTTAAATGGTTCGTGTTAAAGAGAGATGAGGATGAAGGCTTCAATCCGAAATGCTTCATTGTAAGATCTGAAAGCTTCAATGAATAACTAAATCAGCTGCAGCATCTGAATTGGAAACTCTGGCAGGTATTTATCAATCTAATTCTGGAATTCTGCTTTCTGAAACAAGTAACTCGTCATCTGAACTTTGGTGAGAAATACCGGTACTTCTCTTTTCCGTGGGACTACCATCGGGTTTGGGAGCAATTGTGGACAGTATTTCTGTTTCTGGCTTGAGACTCGCGGTACTGCCATAGTCTTTCCCCTCCACAGAACAATTTGCTCCTTATCGAAGGTCACAAGTACACAAGGAACCAAGTCCTGCATTAAGAAACCAGATGAAACCATTTCAATCTACTTTTTGCCACCAATTAAAAGAAACAAAGAGAATTTCAATTTGTCACAGATAGGTGTTGGCTCGTTATTAAAGATTGAATTGATTATCAAATACACGAGACAAAATTGATAAAAGCTACTGCTTAAACAAGAAATGTCAGATTATTCCCCCCCCCCCCCCCCCCCCCCCCCGCGGGAAATTACAGCAGCATTACTGGCAATGAGAAGGTGATGAGGATTAGATAAAACCATCTTATTAAGAAATTAATAGCAAAAGAGGTGTGAAATGATAGGTATGTCAATAGGTATTTCTTGTAGCCGTACACTAGTGCACATAGTGAACGATATATTGATCATTCAGTAAAAACCCACAAACAAAGAAAGATTGCACCATATCAAAAGCAATTTATTCATCACCTATGTAGCACTGATGCTTCGTCGAAGGAAAAGTACATGTGTCGGATACTTTTCCGATACATGGATATTCCAATACTTGACCGAAATGTGTTGGATACTCCCCTGACGTATCCCAGACATATCGGAAGCGTATACTAGACTACAAAGTTTAAAAAAAAAAAAAAAAAAAAATCTAGTTTTGAATGAAGAGCTTATAATTCTATTTCTTGTAAATGGATTGCATTTATATAACTTGTCTAATTTATCAAAATCATTCACACAGTTATTGATTTATGATTCGAAAATGTTTCATCTTGTTTTCTTGTCACCGTTGTAACTTTACAAATTAATGCTACAAAAATAAATATTAAGGCACACAAACAAATCTAGTTTAATTATTATTGTATATTTATAATTATAAATATACGGTATCATATTATTATCTCATATATATTTTTGCATTGTATATTATATGTGTATCGATGTATATGGACACGGACAAAAACACAAATATATACATATAACATATGTCGTATCCATGTCATACTCGTGTCTTAGTTTTTCAAAATTAGCTGCATCTCCATGTCCGTATTGTGTCGTACACGTATCACGTATCTATGCTTCATAGTAAATCACAGAGGGAACTGATCAGAGCCATCTTAGAAGCATGCTTAATGTCGTCAGTCTAGAACTAGTATCAGATTTCCCGAATAGAACTGATACGGCAATGCCCTTTCCTTTCTCAAAGGGGCAGGCGAAGAATGGATATTAGAAAACAAGGATCAACTCATCAATGCTGTACAATTAAACCCTCTATTTGACTTCTAAAAAGAGAAACTTGCATGTTAACCAGTATTCCATATGTATTAAGTAACAACACCACTCCTTACTCTGCAGCTCGACTGGGTTTGTTGAAGGATCCTCACCTACACACTCTTAGCTGAGGAAATGAACAACCTTTTGTAATGCGTCATCAAACTTTTGAACCTTTAATCTAAATGTAATGTTTAAAATAACGATAACGTAATGATAACGTTTTTCTTCTGTTATGTTAACATAGGTTATAACGTAATGCATAACGTAGGTTATACGATTTAATATTTATTTAATAAAAATAAACATATATATATATATATATATATCTATATACGCTATATTAAAAAATTTATAAATAGGAAAATAATTTTTAAAAAATTAAAAAATATTAAAACAATATATCACACATTTAGCAAGTCTCACAACAATTTTTAGTAAGTATCACAATAATTTTTCACATTCACAAGTTATAATTCATAATTTTATCTACACAAATAACAATATAATCCGCATATTTCATTATAATTCATATTTTTTAGCCATGCTATTCAATCTACACAAAGATTCATAATTCAATCTACAATAATTCATTATTCAGTCATAATTTCATAATTTTTTAGTCATGCTATTCATTATAATTTATAATTCAATTTATAATATGCTATTCAATTATACCCCCGTGTCCTTCACTCTCTCTGATATTTTACCCGCGATCTCTTTATGCTCTCTCCCTTCGATCTCTCTCCCCCCCTCCCGATCTCTCGCTCGGCTTTCTCTCCCGATCTCTCTCTGCTCGAGATCGGGAGAGAAAGCCGAGTGAGAGATCGAAAGAGGGAGAAAGAGAGAGTAGATAGAGATCGAGAAGGAGAGAGATCCGGAGAGCCTGAAGAATGAGAGATCGGTGGAGAGAGAGTTACATGAGCTTGGAGACAGAGAACCCCCGTTTGGAGACGACGCCGACGAGAACCACCATGACGGAGAACCATCAGAGGAAGTTCTTCTTTTGCTGTTAATCAGAAAGAGGCATGTCTTTTTTTCTTCTCAACGCCGAACGAGGAGACGACGACGAGGTTGCAGAGAGGACGACGAGCGAGCGAATTTGGGGAGATTTTTTTTGCCATAAACCAGGAGAATATAGGGGATTTATAAAAGTAATTTGCACCACAACGTAGGTTACGGTACGTTACGTTAATAACGTAACGTACCATAAGTTATGGGCAAAATAACTATAGTTATCAAACGTTGTGTTTTTTATACCTGTTACATAACGATTGGTCGACGTTACGTTATATAACGAGTTATAACGGGTTATATAACGGGTTTTTTAAAACATTGTCTAAAAGCTTAACCTGCAAGCTAATATCTCTCGGTGTCTAAAACAGCCACTTGATCCTAGATCCATACTAAAAAGGGCATTAATAGGAAACTTTACTCCCGACAAAGTGGTGGGCTCACCAAAATGAACCATTATCTCTGAAAATACTTCACTAAAATTCACAATGAGATGTATACAGAAAAAAAAAAAACTGAATTATTTCCTTAAAACTGATCCTTGTTTTCATTGCTCGAGAGAAGAGCAACCAAACTGCACACAAGCCAAAGGGAACCCAGAGAAAGCTTTTCATTCAAATTGTATTTGTGGTTAATTCACCTAAAATACTCAGTGGCTCTCGCCATGAATACTTCAGCACAACCTGTCAAGCACAATAATAACAATAAATCTAACATGTGACCTGACCCATAGCCTAACCTTGATCTAACCATAGCCAAACTCAATTAAGGTTGCATTTACCAAGCTCGAACGCTAAATGTATTTTAAACCTGGAACATGTCCTTGAACAAAATATGCAATGTCCTCGTCCAATTTGATCTACTTCAATGTGTTGAGATCACCATGCGAGGTCAAGCTAATTTCAGTCATCTAATCTACATGTTCAGACCTCGACAAGTGCCTGTGTACTCTGCATAAAGACAATAAGGCAAAGAAATCCTTGGATCCTATATTCACACCCTATAAACCCTTGTGTCCATTTCGTAATCCCCCGATTTAACATGATTTACTTGACTATCAGTTAATTCCTCACTTAGCTTAAAAACCCCTTAGCGTAATCCATCAATTATAGGATTGAATACCGCTTAGCTCCAAACTTCTTTACAGTCTAAAATTAGTCCCGAAATCATCTCATTACCTTCTAGTACTCTACTGCAACCATATTGACTAGCTAGCCCTCTTATCTTCTTTCATATCACCAGCACAATAAATTTCCCACCTTGCTTCAAAAAAGCCCACAAGTAGCTTCCTCCATTACATGGCCAGTTAAAAAACACCACATTAGTGTTATGACTTTACGAGATGGAAAAGGCCCATATGCTATTCTTTACACCCACTTCAATGGTTAGCACTTATCAGCATCATCAACTGCATCCTTTCCTTCGTGCTTCCACATCAAAAGAATCCTTTAGACTTGGTCTTGGCCTAAAGGGCAAGGGACACATCCTCTTGACCCCTGGGTCAATGAAAATAACTTGGCAGTTTCCTCTTCATTTGAACACTTGCTTCCTTTTAGTTGCTGCAGCATGGGGCCATAAAGCCAGATTGTTTGGTGACGCCTTATTTACTAACTTCCTTAAAGCCGATATTTCTTGAATCAGTTTTTCAGTCAATGCACATGTCAACCATTTCACTAGATGCTTGCATTTATCTAATTAGGTATCTGGTGAGATCAAAAATAAGCCAATGATGCCCCTATCAATATGTAAGCTAAAATTGTACTCTTTATACAAGAAACAACTAGAGCAACTGAACACAATAGCCAAAAACGCGCTGCTCACATGGACCTTTCCAAGAGAAGAAGTATCAGGTTTACTTTTGATGACCTATGTAGCACGAGCACGCGTGTCGGACACGACACGGACACGAGATACGGCAAAATCTAAAAAAAAAAGATACAGAGACACAGCAAGTAATATTTTATTATTATTATAAATATATAGATAAATTTCCTCTTATGTTCCTAATTATTCAATTTTCTCTCATACTTTCAAAGAGGTGCATTGTCTTCAACTTTTTCAACGGTACTTTCCGAAATAGACATTTCTCATAACTCTACCAATGAGAGTAGAATAATGAACAATCAACTTGTCAAAAAATAATCAAACATGAATAATTAATTTTATTAAAATAAGATATAAAATCTAAATAATTTACATCTATAGTTTCTATAAAGTAACAAACAAAACAAAAAAAAATCTAAATATAATCTAACTAATACCTCACCTAATTCTTGATGTGTGTAAATTCTACTAACATAACGTCAGAACGATATTTTTTTTTATGTTTATTTAAGCAACATATAACTTTTAGATATCTAATACATGATATTTACATTTTATTTAATGTCGACACGGCATTGGACACAATGCCGACACGTAATTTTATGATTGTTTAAAATCCGACACGGCATCGGAGTATCCGATACGTGTCGGGTAAGTGACATGACACTCACTTTGAAGTGTCTGTGCTTCATAGGTGATGACAGTCAATAAGCGTGAATATCTAAACAAGAAAATGTCTAATTTCAAGAAACAACATATCAATCCCTAGAATGTGGGTGCGTGTGCATGAGCTTACGAACATTTTAAAAAGAAGTCCAATGCTGAACAAAAAGTCTAAATCAGCTGCAACAAGGGCTCAATGCCATTATGTTAATGGAAAATGGCTCGGTGGTACGTTAACAAATTGGTCTACAACACAAACGTGACACTTGAGAGCAGAACAAATGTGTATTACTTGCTCCAGCATTCTTCCACAAGCTTCACAAGTCTAAGATGTGAAAGAGATGGATAAACAAATTAAATTCCAACTCAAACCAATAGTTTTCAGTTTCTTTAATATGCAACTGTTAGAAAAAAAAAATAGAAGCATACTGATACCAAATTATACTTACCCTGAGCTTTACCCCTATTTTCTTGTAGTCACTTCTAGGCAGCCCCTGGCAGTCTACTCTAACCAATTCATCAGTCAGAAATGCATCCCGAACCATTGGCACAAGACTTGCATAGTAACCATTCTTAGCTGTATAAAAATAATACCAAATTATAGATCAAGATATAACTGTAGCACTAAAAGCACCAGAATAGAAAAAAAAAACATTACCTAGCTTCGTCAATGCAGGAACAGCAAGGCCCCGCTTCCTCATCTCCTTTGTTTCCTCAATTGTAAGGCCATCAATCGTTGTTTTAATCAGTTTGGGGTATACTGGCTCGTGAGGTTTCCACAACATTAATGGAATTACAGGCCTCTTCTTGGGATTATAGTTCCTTCCTCTATACAATATGATCTGACCTCCATGTCGGTGGATAATTAGACCACCAGTCTTTTCCTGACAACAGATACATCAAATGTCTAAAATGGTTCCTTTTGGAGGAAATATCAATTAGAGAACATGAAAAGTTCAGAATTTGGTTTAATAAAATCAACCAGTGTTTTGATACAACATGTAAAGAAAAGCAAATAGCACAAATATGATATCATGCATAAGGTTCACATCAAGTAGACTACTCAAAACAGGTGAGTATGTGGCTGTAACTAGTGTCTCATCGAGTTGATAGTTGTCTATCCATTAAGGACGCCACAAAATTTAAGCGTCCTTCAATGCCAAGTAGGAGTGGCAATTGGCTCGGGTCAAGTTATTTTCAGGATGGTAAGATATGACATGACCCATTGATGGTCAACTGAACCCAACCCATCTAATGTGTGTCAGGAACTCCTACCTCTAGACCTAACCCATTAATAAAGAGTTTCACCAAACCCCATGCATAACCCAATTATTAAATGGATTATTTCTTAGAAGCGAGCCTTGGCACAACCGTAGTGTTGCTCAATTGTAAGAGGTTCGCTCAAAAGGCTTCTCCATTGTCTCGAGTGGTTCACGGGTTCGAACTCCATTCTGTATAAAAGTCTGTGGGTTCTAGTAGCAAAAAATAGCCTCTCCACAATGCAGAAGAGAGGCTACATGCACCTTACTCTCCTGCCGTTTTTAAAGTAAACTTCAGGCAGTATTTCAAAATTTAATCTTCACAGAAATAGGCTATGCACAATAATACATTTCAACTTCCAGGTTGAAACAATTGACATTCTCGATATATATATTCATGGTGAAACACAAGGAACTAGAAGCTTTTATCATAGAATAATTGTTTTTTAAGTAGTAAGCATGACGTACTTAACGAAGATGTCCACTAACTTTATTAATTAAACCATTATTATACAAATTAATTTGCTATGACTTTGCGATGAATTTCATGTGCATTCTTAATCTACAGCATTTATAGAACTACTAAATAGTAATGCAGAGGCTTAAAAATAAACTATTCAGTATTCAAAGTGTCACTGATACAAACTAATGTTCTAACGTCAAACATCCTGTGCTCCTGTAACTTTACATCACTCTTTTCCAACTATGATATAATGTCTAATCCAAATGAAATTTCTATGGATCTTTTTATTGTTTTCTTAATGCAAATAGGTGGGGACAAGGAGGTAGCTGCTTTCTCCTAATAGATAAGAACTATTCATTTTCCATTTCTTGTTTTCTCCCCGCTTAATTCCTTGAAAGTGGTAATAGAAACTAAAATTTTTAAGACTAAAATAATACCCATGCCATGTACTTATATTAAAAGGGTTGCCAGACAAATTTAGCAAGTAAAAGTCAAAAAATGGAAACAATAAGATTTAAAAGAATTCATGATAATTAAAATAAGATTGTCCACTCTTTTCCTTGGGATAACCATTAGGCATAAAAGAAGCTAAAGTTGAACCTCGAAGGCCTAATAACTAAATAAATTTAGTGACAATACAGCACACCTCCTTAATCCGTATGCAACTTCCAGACAAGAGGAATAGGCAAAATGTTGACACTTGAATCAGGAAAGGAAAGCATACCTCAAGTTGGGTGCAGACATTTTTCATATCAATGGTGGGGACACCAAGACATTTTATCCTAATAGCCTCTGCATTCTTCCAATTGTTGTGAATATCATTCAACATGTTGTGGGTTAGCCCATCTCTTCCTACAAGAATTTGCCAATAACAGATCTAGGAAGTATTACTGAGAGCACCATGAAAAGAAGGTAAAGAATTAAATTCCTGTGCTGCAAGGTTAATATAAGCTCCATATTTAACTTAGACTCACACAGACACAAAAGGCCAACTAGATCATCATTATACTAAAACACTAAATACTCACCAAAGTAGGCTTTATGTGGTTTCTATTTGTCACACACACACAGAGAGGTTTCTGTTTGTCATACACGCACACACAATGAATATGCTTTTTCCACCCTTTGTGTATAGATGTTAATTTCATAACTATTAATCAATGCATATTGTTTTGCATCAGTTAATTCTACAATTCTGATGTCAAAGCTTCTATTTGGACCATTCATGTATATAATCTTTGAGTATTGTAACTGAATTAGAATGCATTCAAGTCAGGTGCCAAGATGTTGAAGCAGTTGACAGTTGGGAAATTGGTATACTGTGATTTTCTTTATATTGGTATACTATGATTTTCTTTATATGTATGGTACTTTATGACACAAACATTCACTGACAACTGGAGGAGGGAATCTGTAGCATGGGCGAGAAGGAAGCATCATGCTTTTCTCTTCCTTTTTGGCCCCAAAAGTTTTTCATCTCTAGTGTTTTGGCCAAAATGGTTCCTGATAGTGATAGGTACAGTTTGAACTATTTTCACATCTTTCAATATTGTCTAATGTTAGAAAGGCTCGAGATAATCATCATATTGGAAGAAAAAAGTTTTGATGAAAGTTTGCTCAAGCCCCCCCCCCCCCCCCCCCCCCCCCAAATCATCTTTTTTTTCCCCTTCTCTGGTTCTTCCATTTGCACTTCTTACTTGTCTTGTTTTTACCAAATTCTGCATGAGTTCAAACTTCAGCATCTATCATCCCCCTTTCCTAGAAATTTTTGAATCTAGGCAAAAATGCTTAACTTTAACCTACTTTAGAACCCTGTTCTCTTCTAAAACACATTGACATAGGTAATTCCCCTCATTCATAGTCGTAAATCCAATAGCCTCAAAATCAGATTATGCATGAGTCGAATTAGCCTAGATCTAAACTTTGTGATACACAACATAAATCAAACTCTTTCAAACCCGAATTGAAGTCTAGTGTCAAACCCGAATTAGTTTTAACAGTTAAAACCAATCTTTTCAAGGCCAAAACTACCAAGCTACAATCTGACAAGTTGAACAGTTGAAACTTCTAGTCAGTATCGAATTTGCAATGATCTCAATCATTGCCTATAAAAGTACCACCCAGAGAGTCAACTTTCAAATACATTATTAGTTTACATACTCCAGTCCAGAGGATGTCATAATCCATCATACACATAACAATAATTTTGATACACAAACATGATATCCATTTATGAACACGAGGTCCTATAGATTCCGAACCTATGGAGGAAGATCAAAGGGCACATATATGATCTAGTTCACAAAATGTATAACAATAAAACCCTGACATCATAATGCTTATATCATCTCAATTTGATGAAGTCACTCCTTTGACTCATGTGCTTCCTTAACATATTTTATTTATTTTATTTTATTTTACTTTAATGTATCTATTGTATCTAGCTAAATACTCCAACCTCAACCTCGGATTCTAGGTGTCTTTACTACCCAAAAATATGAATTGTGGGACTTCTCACTTTTTCATAAAGTTTTCTACCATATTTTATAGTCACAAAATCAGTTATATTGTACTTAACTCTGGTAACTTCATAAACTCGTTTTTCATTTTATAATGTGCCCGCATTAAAAATTTGAATATCCCTCCCCTTCATCAAAGAATAACCAATCAAATTCACATTAAAGGAGTAGCACCCAAACATAAATAACTAAATCAGTTAATATAGTTCAAGTCCTGGCTAATCCCATACATAAACAATTCTAGTTGATACATGCGTGTGGCCCATTCTTTTTCCACCTTCTTTTGGAAAATAACTTTACTCACTGACATGGAATTGGCAATTTTCTGTGAGTTTCATGTGATCATTATTTATTCCTTTGGAGCAGCTACACGTCAGATGCCATATAAACTAATCGGAATCATCTCAAGTGGGCTGGAAGCCTGGAATCCTCTGAAATTCCATTGGGGGTTTAGTCAAACAGGGTTTTTCTTTTAAAAAGAGGGTGTTAAATTTCAGAAATGGACAACAGCCTTCAACAACAGAGGCTTTAGAACGCTTACAGCTATGATTTTGTCCTCAGACGACAGTGATCACAAGTTTTGAAAATCAGCAGATTCTGTTAAAAGAAGAAAATAGTTAGGGGAGATGCTATAAGGATTTACAAGAAACCTTATGTGTTGACTACATGAATCCTTTTTATCCATTCAACTCATCAGTCATCTCCTGAAATAAATTAGCAAGCACAATATCCTGTTTTACTACATATGAGCTATGACTCCCAACCGACGTGCTCATCAGGCACATTTTGCAAATTCCAAAACATCTCAAGCAATTTTCCCAGTCTTTTCCCCTATTAAATCACTAAATCATCTCAAGCTAACTTCTCGGACATAAACTCATATTTTTCCAAACAGTATTCTTTTTCCCCTGACTTATTGCAAAGCAGTTCTTACCAGTCAAGTTACTTCCTTTCTTTAATTCAACACTACAAGGGTGATTCACATTGTTTTCATAAAAGCAAACTAATCTTTATTTATTTTTATTTTTTTCAGTTAACAAAGATCAAAAGCAAAGTGAACAAATTTCTCAGTGTTCTAATGTGGACCGCAAAATTATCTTCAGTAAAGCAGCAAAGATATCAACATCACATAACGTGCATCACTAAATCCCAAAAAGATCTAAATTTTACCCAGATTGACTTGCCGCTTGTCCCGGTGCTTCTGGTACTTGTCGATCAGAAACGCCCTCTCCGCCTGCGTCAGCGGCGCCCCCAGCACCTTCTCCCTCTCCTCCCTCCACCGCCCCTCGGCGGCCTCCTTCGCGGGCCCCACCTCGTCGTCCCGGTCCACGGACCTCACCGTAGGGTCCACCGCCGGCGCGGAGAACCCGGTCCACGGCCGGTCGACCCGCCCGGGCCCGAAAGGGGAGTACTTGGGCTCGCGGAGCCCGATGGGCTTCACGCTGGAGCTGCTCTCGGTGTAGCTGAACCGGAAGTCGAAGGGGAGCTCGGAGTGGACGGGCTCCTGGCCGCCACGGTCGAGGGAGGACGGGGGCTTGTACGGCGGCTTCTTGCTCTTCTTCTTCTGAGAGCCCAAGGCCACGGGGTTAGGGTCGGGGTTAGGGTTTTGGGGGAGGAGGGAAGGAGGGGCGACGAAGTTGTAGCGGTCGAGGAGGGAGGAGAGGCGGCGGGAGAGGAGGAGGGTTAGGTTTTGGTTTTTTTGGCGGGAGATTGGTTTCGGAAACATTAGGGCAGGCGACGGGGGGAGAGAGAGAGAGAGCACGGGGTGACTTCCGGCGGCGCTCAGAAAAGAAGAGGAGGAGGAGTTTACTGTGAGGGAGGGTAGTTTGGTCATTTAATGTTTTCTTAATTTAGCGTATATGCCCTATACTTTTTGAGATGTAACATAATTCATCTTTTTCTTTTTTTCTTTTTTGAATTATTTCACAAATATATAAGCTTCATATCAGTTTAAACATCAGCGGAAATTGAATAAATAATTAAAAAAAAGAGTCCATGGCATATTTTTTTTATTTATTTATTTTAAAAAATGTATGTCAGAGAATTTTAATACACTACAATTTACAACAATTTGATAGTATGTTGTTGAGTTTAAAGAGTCACCAAATTTACATAGAATTGCTAACATATTGTTTTCTCAATGTGAAATTTACATAAGACACACGAATAATAATAAATCTACATACATACCGAAAAATTAACGCGTGCATGATAAGTTTAATATTCCCTAATTTCACAAAAATCTCTTCATTAATTTTATCAATCATGAATGTAAAATTATTGCAACGATTTCTTTTGTACTTAAGCATTAGATACTTTTTGGGAATCCAAACAGATCGTAGAGATTATAGCAGTACTCGATCTCTCTTGTATAATTTTAAATTCTTCAAAAATTGACAATATACAGATCGCCTCAATTTATTGTGCGAATAAATCGAGAGAGCAAAAAGAAATTAATCTTTTCAATTTGAGTTATTTGTTCTTCCTTTTTTTTTAATTAAATCGGGGGAAAAAAGTTTCCGGGAGCTTGCCACGTCATTTCGAGGAACAGTCCAAAAAGGCCCAAAAAGTTTGTGGCCGCCAGAGCTCACGCCTTGGACTCATCTCAGCCCAAGTGATCCAGAAGAGCCCAGCCACCAACCTCAAGCTGTCATCTCCGTCGGCTGCCACGTGGACCATCTCCAACCGCCTCTCTCTAAACTCTCTCCCGCTTCTTCTTCCTCTTCCCTCTCTCTCTCCACCCGACTCCGCTCTTTCCTCAAATCTAGGGTTTTAATCAGCAACCACTCAAACACCGTAGAGAGCCTTCATCTCCCAAAACCCCAGAAATGGCGGCCCCACTCGTGGCCGCTCCCCCCTCGACGCGTGACATCCTCCTCCTTCGCCGCCGCCGCCGAGCCCCGCTCCTCAGATTTCAGCTCGAGTCGCACCGGCGGGGGAGAGCGTCTCGGTTTTTTCTCAGATCGGTGTCTGAGGATCGGGCGGCCGTCACGAAGCTGGCGACGGAGAAGGAGGAGCTGGATTCGTACGGATGGAATGGGAACGGGAACGGGAGGGGTTTAGGGTATGGGGCGAGGGAGAGGGGATCTAATGGGAGCTTGGAGGTGGTGTTGAATGAGAACGGGGCGAGCAATGGGAGTCTGGTGAAGTACGATGGAGGCAACGGGGCGGCGAGGGTTGGGGACGAGGAGGGGAGGAGGAAGAAGAGGGTCGAGGAGATTGGGAAGGAGGATGCTTGGTTCAAGACGAGCGGGCCGCAGCCTCAGGTATGCAAAGAGAAATTGGCTATTGATTTAATTCTCTTACAATTGTCTGTAAGTGATTCTTTTTTTCGCTATAGAAGTTTTGAAGATTTTTCAGGATTCAGTAGTGAGCTGAGTTGCTTTAGTGTGTCTATTTAATTGTGTCATTCTTCATAGAAAAGTCTGAATTTTGGAGGAATCACAGAATAAAAAAAACCAAAATTCAAAATTTTCCCCACAAATTGGAGTCTTTGAACCCATTCACCAATTGTTAGTAGGATTTTGAGTGAATGATTGATCTTGGTATGTGGAAGTGGGCTAGAGTAATGCAAGAGGGAAACCGAGTCTTGCAAATTTGTGACTACTGAATAACTGAATATATGTATATGGTAAACAATGGATATCCAGAAGTGGGTAAATTACTTGAGCAAGAAGTTGAAGCTGGAGAAGCAAACAGAGGCACACAGCGCATATGCATGCAGCCTGAGAGAGTGCACAAAGGAGTTTCAAAGAGTCCTGCAGGCCCAATGTCTACTGAAAAAAGAGAGAAAACTGATTTAGAGGATGATGCAGCTATATCCACAACCGCCACGCATCTTGCATCCATCAGCCTCCCAATGCATGTGTTATGTCTTCCAAAAGTTCAGCACAAAAAAATATATGATGCAACTCTAGGCAGTATCACGGTAAATATTAGTCTAGAATAATGACTTAGAAGAGTCTAGGGCTTGTTTGGATAGTTGCAGTAAAAATCCATAGGATTTTATTTTGGCTGAAAATCCATCAATTGAAAAACCATTGCATTGCATCAGTTCTCCAAAATGTAGAAATCCTTTGGATTACAATCAAAAAGAGATTGTATGGATGGCATATAACTCCACCATAAGTAATTAATTTGTATCCAAAAAGTAGGTTTGTGGTCAAAGAAATATCTGTTGCATCCATCGTCTATATGCATGTAAATCTGGTTTTCTTGGTCTTTGGAGCATATACATTTGTATATTAGAATACTAATTTGGCATAGTTAACCAGTTCAGTGCCATCACCTTTTTTTTTTAGCACTTTGTACTTTGTCAGTTTCAATGATTTATCATCGTTTACAGGTCTCTGTTACTCCTGGCGGACAATGGAATCGGTTCAAAACCTATTCAACGATTCAAAGAACTCTGGAAATATGGGGTTTTGTTTTTGCTTTTATATTTAAGGCTTGGCTTAACAACCAGAAGTTCTCTTATCGTGGTAGGTTGCTTGTTTCTTGGGTACATTGCCCTTTTAAGATTCCAGAATGGGATATTTCTATTTGTTGAATTGGTTACAATGAAAATTCTGTTTTTATCCCCTCGTCCTGCTGATATTGACAACTGAAAAAAAAAGGAGAAAAGGGGTCTAAATTTGTTAACCAAAACTAACTTGGGTGATACATAGTTTCAAATGAAATATCTATTGATCAAATTCTTTTGCAAAACTCATAATCAAATCTCCTGTATAGATCTCGTTATGCTCTTTTCATAATTATGGAGTGTATTTGATGAAGAGAAAGGAACCCTGTGCAGATTTTAATTCAGTGAGTTACATGTTAATCTCCCCATTTAATCTAACCATCCAAGTGTGTTGTTCCATAAAAGATCTCTACTTATTCCCTAAAAGGGAGCTAATGAGTTTCAAGTTCCCGTGTGAATAAAGTAACTAGGAGACAGCTCCACCACTTAAGACTTAACATATTTCATGCAGGATGGCACCAGGTGACCCTATATTGACAGCCACAATGAAAATTTTAGCACTGTGTGCCTTGGATCTTTGAACACAATTGTTTTTTGGTACTGTGATCAAGTGGATTCTGGTAAGCCGAGAGCTCATTTTAGTCTGTTCTTAACCATTGCCCCAAGATCCATCAAATTTTCTCCATCTCCCCCATCTTATTTTAGTTCTTCTTTTTCCTTTTGATAGAGCCTGGTACTTGATGCCTGTTGTTGGATTGAGAAGATATTTGCCTTGGAGGACCTCCTTTTGATTAGTGATAGGGATGAATGTCTACAGTGGGTGTGAACCTGACCTATATGCTTGGTGGGTCATAATCTTCCAAGAAGTTAAATGAACATCTTGATCCTGTTTTATACGATAATCACATTTTATACACTGCTGAACTGGGAAATACAATTCAGCAGGCATTATCATGTCTTTGAGATCCTAGTGATTGTAACTAAAGGAAGTTGACCAATGCAAATTGAATTCTCTTGTGCATTTAAAGATCTTAATCAGATTGTCATAGTATTAACAACAACATTAGTATGTAATTGTCATCATGTCTTATTTTTTCCCGATGAAATTGGATTTGTATGTCAGAACCATTATTACTACTGCTACTACTACTACTACTATTATTTGATGCATCATACATGATTAGTAAGATTTAACTTGGTATAATTTCTCATCTAATTATGATTATTAATTAGATTCAAACACATGCTATTGTCCTCAATGCAGCAAATATTCGGGTTTGATGTTTATGAGAACAATTGTGTAATAATATGAAAATTTATGAACTTGGGATGCATACCTTGATACTCTACTATTCACTATTTCAGATCATCAAAATTTGACCGGGTTAGTGACTTGAAAACTTTTTTAATATGACATTGTTAGCTATAGAATTCTTCCATTCTTCCTATATGGGGCCATAGTTCTCTTTTTGCATGACTCGCTTAAATTCAGTTATGAGTAAACCTATCATTTCAATAAACTTAACAAATGACATCCTGCGTGAGTGTGATTTTAAGCCATGCACATTTTGATGAATAATTTGGCAATGTGCAGGAGGAATGACGGAGGAGAAGAAAGTATTAAGAAGGAGAGCCCTTGCGAAATGGTTAAAGGAAAGTATTTTGAGATTAGGCCCCACATTTATCAAAATTGGGCAGCAGTTCTCTACGAGGGTGGACATTCTTGCACAAGAATATGTTGATCAGTTGTCTGAACTTCAGGTCAAAATACTTGTTGACCATATGATTCATGCACCTATTACACCATAGTTTGGCTCTGTACCAGCCTGCTTTTAACACTTATTTTCCTTCTTTTGGATACATCTTGATCTAGTATATTCTGAAGCCTATATATTGTTTTACTTTAAGTTGGTTAGAATTATACTTAAAGTTTGAACAGAAATTAATAGTTGCTATGCTTTGTGCTTTTTGGCGTATATGACAAACAATAAATCATCGTTATGGTTAAAGATTGCAATCATTTCCTATTTCATTTTCTCATTTATAAAGCAGAAACCTTGTGAACCTTTTAAAGTAACTGATTAAAATATGATTCTTTTGTCAAGAAAGAAGCCTTTTTGAATTTTTCAGTTCCTATTTTGAGAATGGTTTGGCAGGTCGTTCGAGAAATTGCTAATTTGACTATCATGATTGACCTCTATTAGAACTGCAAAGTGATTGATCTGAGAAGATAGGTATTATGAATATAGTAACTACTAGCAATATTGTGGTCTTGATGCTTCCTCTAATTATATATGTAGTAGTTATATTGGAAATTTGAGGTTTGATGCAGTCGTATGGCCTTCTTGAATCTTAGTTAAGGTGGACTGGACATTTGGACATGTGCAATGCAGAGGTGACAAAAGCTTCAGTAGAAGAATGAATATGTATAAAATTACAGCGGTCTAAATACACAAAAGCTAGGGTTTTGTTTGACCAGAAAAGAACTTGCCATGACTGCTTATTTCATGTGTTTTGTCCACTACTTTACAGTTCAGTGAATTATTGTCTCTATTGCTGTGATATACCATTCCAAGTTGTCTAAGCTATGAGATTTTATGTAAACTAACCTCATGGGGAAGTTTCGGATGTCAGAGCCAAATATAATTATGCTTCCATTCGCAGCGCCGCAGCAAGAAAAGGTTTTACTAAAAAACTGAGTGTCTCTGACTTGCCATTTTCCTTCAGAGTTTACTTTTTAGTAACAAATGAACACCAAAATCCTTCGTGACTATCAAAAGACAAAGGATCACTAACTTCCTTTGGCATGTTCATTCTAAAATCATAATTCTATGTTCGTGTTATTTATATATGTTTACATATAATATTTTATCATTTTATGATATCTTCTGTTTTTAGTGGCAAGTGATTACCATTTTGCAACTTACAATTTTCTCATGATATTTATTGGTTTGTGGTGGCATTTCTACCCATTGAAAGTTGACTTAATAGCTAGATGCAATTCCTTCAGGTAACTAAATGATCTATCTCTATGCTTATTTAGGATCAAGTTCCTCCATTCCCCTCAGAAATGGCTGTGTCAATTATTGAAGAAGAACTTGGAAGTCCTGTGGATTATATTTTTGATAGATTTGATTATGAGCCAATTGCTGCAGCAAGTCTCGGTAATCTTTCATATTGATTAACTAATGAAATAATGCAGGAGTTTACACTTTTGATTTCTATTATTCGAGCATTCTACTCTGCATGTAGATGATACAGAACTGCTTTTTTACAGGCCAGGTACATCGTGCATGCTTAAAGGGTCAGGAAGTTGTGGTTAAAGTGCAGAGATCTGGTCTGAAGGATCTTTTTGATATTGATTTGAAGAACCTAAGGGTTAGTCTTGCCTACAGTTAAAACTGCTTGTAAAAAATACCTGACATATATTGTCAACCACCTGTTGTTACCTTTCTTCCGGAAATCCTATACCAATCAACTAATTGAAACTCCATCATCATTATCATCGAACTCTTTTCTCATCAATGTTGGTTCTAACTAGATTGGGAATAATTTAAATTTAAACTCATGCAACCCTCCAAACTCCTAGATTGGGAGACTCTAAATTTAAAGGTAAGATAAACAAGTTATAGGGATTCACATTCGTCTAAATGACACCAAACATGTGTCAAATGGAATCACAGTTCCAACTTGATTAGATTATTGAAAATGTAAGGCTTTTAAGGAAATAAAAATATAAACTAGAAGTATTAATATGAATTGGGCTTCCACATGTCACAGATAACACTTTGGTCCAAAACGTCTAGTAACAAAAGACTGTAAAAGGATGAATGCATTGCTAGAAGTGAGTGCGTCAACAAAAAATTATCTTCAACTGACGAGATAAGGAAGAGGGCTAGTAGAGACAAGTCACAGGTCGATGGTTTGGTGGTGGTGGTGGTGGTGGTGGTGGTGGGTGGGTGGGTGGGTGGGTGGGTGTGTGTGTGTGTGTGTGTGTTTTATTTGGAAGAGAATATGCTAAGTGGTGTGTGTTATTTGGAAGAGAATATGGTCTCTCTCTCTCTCTCTCTCTCTCTCTCTCTCTCTCTCTCTCTCTCTCTCTCTGTGTGTGTGTGTGTGTGTTATTTGGAACAGAATATGCTAAGTGGTGTGTGTTATTTGGAAGAGAGTACGCAGTGGTGTGTGTTATTTGGAAGAGAATATGCTAAGTGACAACATAGATATAACAATTCTATGCTTCCATCTGGTTTCTACATGACAAAGAGTTTCCTATCTGTTACGTTCCCTCTACTACCTAAAATTGTCTTCAAATGGATAGGTAATTGGTGTGGATTTGCCTTACTTTGCTCCCTTACCTAAACTTTCCTACTTTGCATCGTGAACTATTAGTAGCTGGGTGACGTTGCTGCTGCAGAATAGTTCCAAAAACAGTCCTTTAAGCTTTTACGTTAACATATGCTTCTGTTTGCAATTTGTGGTTTCTAAAGTTATTCAAGGTTTTAATCACAACTATGGGAGTTTATCAGAGGGAATTGATACTTTTTGCATTTGAGAGCAGGTCATTATCTGCATTTCTTGCTAATAAGTTAACAAATGTTGGCATTCTGTGATTAATATTTTATCCGTCTTCACACCAGGTAATTGCAGAATACCTTCAGAAAGTGGACCCGAAATCTGATGGTGCCAAGAGAGATTGGGTTGCTATTTATGATGAGTGTGCTAGTGTTCTATACCAGGTCAGCGTTCTTTTATCATCATGATACAAGTCAACTGATGCTGATTATTTGATTTAAACTTGAAAGCTAATCAGCTTATGTGTTAGTTAATAAAGTATTGATTTCAATATGGATGTATGGTAATCAGCTTTTGTGCTACTGATATTTAATAAACTACCGATTTTCAATAAAGAAGTATTTTTAAAAAGAAGTCAGATATTCACTCATATGGTCTTTAAGTAAATAACTGCATATTTTATCTTGGGATAATAATCCTATAATCCATTGACATTTTCTAATATTTTGCGATCTTATAGCATTTGGCTTCTAA
Source organism: Agave tequilana (assembly GCA_038442645.1). Lineage (NCBI taxonomy): Eukaryota > Viridiplantae > Streptophyta > Magnoliopsida > Asparagales > Asparagaceae > Agave > Agave tequilana. The sequence continues at coordinate 22,936 of JAVJIF010008310.1, read as the reverse complement.
ATTTGTTAGCCAACCGCATACAGTCGGTACAATGCTTGATGTTTATGATTTTGACTTCTGAGAATGATAGTCCCGTGGCTATTTCAGGAAATAGACTATATGAAAGAAGGAGCTAATGCGGAACAATTTGCTGAAAACTTCAAAGATATGGATTATGTAAAAGTGCCAATTATATACTGGGAGTATACCACACCACAGGTTTGTCTCATTACATCATTTTCAGTTTCAGTAAGTTGACAATGCATCATGAGAAGGATAAATGTAGGGTAAATGTTCTTCAGTAACAATATGATGCTTCTTCATGGCTGCAGGTCCTAACAATGGAGTATGTCCCGGGAATTAAAATAAACAGGATAAAACAGTTGGATCAGTTAGGAGTTGATCGACAAAGGTACCAAAATTTGACATTCCAAATTGGGCCGCATAATGATATAGAGATGTTATATAGCATAACATCATTTTGATTCTTAGGTGTGTGAGTTTGATCTTGGTTTCTGCCATCTTAGGTTGGGACGATATGCAGTGGAATCTTATCTAGAACAGATTCTCTCTCATGGATTTTTCCATGCTGATCCAGTGAGTTGTGTTCATAAGTTTCATTAGTGAATAGGATTGTGTTAAATGTTGTAATCATTTATTTCACAACAAATTGAAAGTTTGAGATTCGATTATTGAACCTTATACTACAACACTAAATCTTCTTAACTTTCAATTGAAAATTGAAGTGGTCTAAATTTATATGAATTGATAGTTCTTTCTTTTGTTTATGTTCTGAAGTAATATGAATCAACCAAGCCCTTTAATGCTGGGGGGTGGGGGCGGGGGCGGCGGTTTTAAAATGGCTATTAATACCTGGATACTCTTTTCGATGATATTGTACTCATCAAAACTAGGACCACAATTACTTGAGTAGGGCACCGTATACTTCCTATAGCGGGAGTGCATCTCATGTTGGACCCTTGGTTTATATTTTGTGTATAGATAATTGCAATTTGTTGTAGTAAACATTTTCATCTAGACTCTTAATCTAGACCTTTTTTTGGTTGCATGTGCTCACACTGTGACCATTAAATTTAGTTTCTCTACCTGATAAGTGGCATTTTAGGTTATATGACTAACATCTCGTGCCCACATTTCTCCAACCAGGAAATAGATGCCAACTTAGACGTTTGATGTTAGGTTGTCGGTAATAAATTTTATCAATATTTACCGTGGAGCCTCATTTTTCATCTGTTCTCTAGGTTATAAGGGCAAGGCTTAAATAATGATAATAGAGATAATATAAATACCTGTGATATGTTTAAATGAATTTCTCATCTTCCATTGATATTGCCTTCATGACTACTATATTTGCTGAATTAAAGGATAATCGGAACTGTACCATTTTACCTATTACCTTTGCAGCCATGACTTTTGCTACCATCCACATATTATCATTTCAAGTTAGAGTCTCATCATTGAACACTATACGGGGAGCTATTGTGTCTCTGTGCACAGAGTCCATGCATGTTTCATTCTGTCCACAATTCATTTAAATGGAGGTAACTATTTGTAGGGTAACCTGCAACTTTTGTAAGAGTTAGTTTAGGCTGATATCTGCTAGGAATTTTGTCAAAGTAGAATTTGATATTTACAGTGGATTAGACTGAGATTCACATGTGGATTAGACTGAGATTCACTTGCACATATGTTACAGTATGCTATTATGGATTTTGAGGATTTTCCACATTTTCCATGTATTTAAGAGTTGTCATTTGACACTTAGTTTGTATAATGAAGTGAGGCATTTCCTGAATAAAGGGAAGAAGGGGGAAACAAAATTGTGGGTTAAGGCTATAAGCAAGAGTGAACTTTGGGTTTACAATAATCCCATGATTTGAGGTTGAAGAGTGACCATGAATTTGTGAATAATGATTTCATATGACAATATCGCTTGTTAATTCTTCAATTACACAGTTGCTCCCTGGTATCAATATATATATGCAATTAGATAGTTATAGGAACAACCAGTAACATTTTTCTTCTATGTTAAAGCGATAAGAATAATGAATGACAGGTGCTGTTTTTCCTCTATGTGAACAAGGAGTTTAATATGGTATTATAGATAATCTTCTTATTATTATATATAATCTTCTAAGTCAATTTTTATGCATGGTCACGGTATATTCACTTAGTAAACTTGTCCCCTTGCAGCATCCCGGAAATATTGCTGTGGATGATGTCAATGGCGGGAGGCTCATCTTCTATGATTTTGGAATGATGGGAAGGTGCCTTTCTTCACTCAGATAAATGGTTTTCTGAATTTTCCATTGAACTGTTGAATATTGCAAATTATTTTACGATTAGTTCTGATTACTCCTTTGGCCATTTTGCAGCATCAGTCCGAATATCAGGGAAGGTTTGCTAGAAGTATTCTATGGAGTTTATGAGAAAGATCCAGACAAGGTTAGTTTTCTTGTATTTCCTATATTGGTATACATACAGCGCGATAACTATATTTTTGTTACTGGTACTGTTGAATCAAGAATGAAAATGTACTTCCTGTAACATGCAAAAGTGAGGTGATGACCACCATCTTGTCTTAGGGGTGTTTGTTTGAGCGAAAAGGATGGGGGAAACTTACTATTCTCACCCTGACACCACCAGACGAACTCAACAATTTCCATTTTCCTGTTTGTTACACACCAATTGTGAAATGGGGAAAACATGGGATGGCCTATGTCATTATGGGGGTTTTCTCTCTACAAGTTTCACGCCCTGGAGTCATGGAAACCACCCGAAACCTGACAAAAATGGGTCCCCTAAATTTCTTTACATGGGAAAAGCATGGGACAGGACAACCGGCCAGTTTTCAAAGTTTGGGGTTTTCCACTCCTAACAGGCCCTTAGCCTTCCAACTAAGTTGATGACAACATGACCCATATCCTCGTAAGCTAGAGCCAAAGTTGGAATCACTGCTGCAACAATGAAGTTAGCTAACAAGTTAAACCTCGAGAACTACTGGAAACCATGTATCAAGATAAGTGGAAAACTGATGGCGACATCGGATCAGAACTTCGGACCTACACCAGGAGACGTCATCGCATTTCATTGTTATGGTTCGAGTAGGGCATGTGGACTCGAGTCAGAACGGACCAGTTATCCTAACTGCTTCTACTTGTTTCTAGTTGTTTTATTTTAGTTTTGGTTATTTAGTCTTATATTGGTTGTAGTGGGATTTCTTCTTTGTTGTAGGCCTATATAAGGTAAAGACTTCTGTTGAGTTAGACAATTTTTGGATGAATTAAAATTTAGCTTTGAAAAATCTTGTAGCCAGTGTGCTTGGGTGAGAAACCCGAGAGAGAGATTCCCAAATTTGTGTTTGTTTCCCATCATGTTAGTATCAGAGCCTTTTCTTCTACCTTCCACAAAAAAAAAAAAAAAAAAAAATTGTCGCCATCTCTTTCTTCTTTTCTCCTTCTCGCTGGCTCCTACAGATTTCTCTCATCTCTCCTTTCTCTCTCACCCAATCTCTCCTCTCCTAAAACTCTCTCACCCACACACACCTAACTACGATCTCCTCCGGGGACCAGATCCCAACCACAACCAGATCCCTCTCGATGATCGCCATCACCGCCGTCCATCGCCCTTGCTATCGTCCATCGCCCTCGACATCGCCGCCGCAGCCATCATCAAATCGTCCTCTCCTTTTTCAGCTGATTTGTACCGCGCCACCACCCCGATCTGCGTCAAACCACATCAACATCATCATTGTAGACATTATCTTCTTCAACTGATCTACGCCGCACAAGCACTGCCTCACAATCGTCCTGATCTTTGACCTCCCGATCTCACGTCGTTGCCGCCTCGATCCACCATTCCGACCACCCGCCGCTATCATCCTCCTTCCTCGCCGCCGCTGTCATCCCCCTCCCTCGTCATCGCATGTAACCGCCATCATCATTTTCCTCGAGCCTCCATCCACCAGCGCCCCTTCTCTTCTGTAGCTCAGTCAGGCTTAGATTGGATTGAGTTGGGTTTGAGTTGGATTTGTGATTGGATTGAGTTGGGTTTGTAATTGGATTCCATTCGGGTTTAGATCCAACCGAATCCGACCCATCACAATTCGACCCAATCCACATCAACATTTGAGTTTGGGTTTAAGTTGAAACCCACAAGCTACAGTGCACACCCATGAGGAACAGTAACGGGTCAGAGTTCAGTGCAACCCGATAAGCTTTCACATTTGTTTTTAGGCGAAAACTTGGCGATCCGGAGTCCGATTTGAACGTTTTTTGAGCTGTTGAGTTCGTGACAGCGAGAGCTTCGCTCTAAGTAATCAGTACTCAGGTACAATTTTCTTTGAACTGAATTTTTTGTACTATTTTAAATTCTGCAATTATAATTTCATTGATTATCTGTTATCTACCAAATTATGAGGGAGTGTATCTGGTTAACTTTTATTTTCACATCTTAGTATTAACTTAGGGACTTGCTAAAATAAAATGGAGATCGAAGTAGTTGCATAAAATTAATTTTTACAATATCTTGAAGTTCACTGCAGTATAATTACATCCAGTCCCTATTTTATACTTTCAAGCTCTCCGACAAATCAATTAGCTTTATTGTGTGCATTGCTTAGCCAAACTGTTGTTGATTCTCTTCATCTCATACATCCTGCACACTGCATTAGAATCTGTTAGTTGCATATAGGAGATATTAGATTGTATTCATAAAATAAAATAAACACATAAAAAGAGCATAACTCGAGCACTTAGAACATAGCAATAATGTAGTTGTGCATGCCACTCGTAGTGGCAGAGACTATCATTTTGCTGAAGCCAGTGTCACAATTAGTTCAAATCCGAAAAATCCTAGTACATTTATGGATCCCAACCTTCTCACCATCCTTGAAGACATTAAAACCCAACTTAATAACTTAGGTCAAAGAATGGATATGATAGAAAAATGACCGTCGTGATGGAGATCGTCAATTCAGCCTACACCGGGAGGATAGAGTTCCTAAGAACATGACCGTCTCGAGGATGATGATCGGTACCTAAAGAACATCAAGTTGGACGTGTCAAACTTCGATGGTCTCTTAAACCCACAATTTTACCTTAATTGAGTAACGAGTCTAGAGCAATATCTCAAGTGGTATGAGATGTCCCAAGAGCGACGAGTTCGCATTATTGCTATGAAACTGGTGGGATAGGCTGGGTACTATTGATCAAATGTTGAGAGGTTTATGGCCATCAGGAGGCAGGAACCTGTTCGAACGTGAAAAAAATGAGAGTTAAATTGAATCAAAAGTATCTTCCAATCGCGTTTCAGGATCAACAACTCGACAGTGGAGTAGGCTTAATCAAGAAAATCAATTTGTTGTTGAATATATTAAAATTTTTGATGAGTTTCTGACTCTATGCAGCGGATTTGTCGGCGAATCTCCAACAGTAACCCTCTTTAGGTTTAGGTTTGGTTTTCGTAAAGATCTCCGTAGGGAATTTTTTGCACGAGGTGTTCGTCACCTAGAGCTTGCTTATCAACTAGTTCGAGACTTAGATGTTTCTCAAGGATGCTACTTTCAAGACGACTTAGACTATAAGAACCAGCCCACTAAGTCCAACTTAGAGCGATCACAATATAAGAACAACCCCGGTAGTTCCATTCAAAAGGAAGGTGACAAAAGAAAAGGACATGTTGAAAGTTTACCCTGGACCAACCCTCGCACTCAATGCTATAAATGCCAGAGTTATGATCATGTGAAGAAAGTTTGTCCCAACAAATCTAAAACTTTCTATTTGGAAGAGCAACAAGATCAGGAAGGGAAGACACACAGAAGGAAGTTGTCTACCTAAGCAACGAGGGGAGTCTCTGATGATGCCACTGAACTGAGAGTGTCTCGCATCAGTGTCGTTAGGTGTACCCTAACTCAACGTGACGAAACTGACGACTCACATAGGACCACAATCTTTTACACTTGGATGAAAGTTGTAATAAAAACTGTAAATCATTGTTGAAGTGAGTTGTATTAATGATGTGTCTTCCAGACTAGTCTCTATGATAGGTTTGGAAGCGGTTCCCCACCTTTGTCCTTACACAATCTCTTGGGTAGCACAACGTCAATTAAAGTGAACGTCAGATGCCTTGTATCGATACAGTTTACAACATACAAGGATAAAGATTTGGGGCGGCGTGCTAACCATGGGTACTATGGGTCATGTGATTCTTGGAAAGCCTTGGCTATTTGACTTGGATGTCACCTTGAGGGGAAAGTCTAATACTTGTATCTTTAATCATAGTGGACAAAAGATTAAATTGATCCTAAGTCAACCAAAGACTGGGAGAACAGAGAAAATTTTGTCGCACCACAAGGGAAAAGGGGGCTCAACTTGAATAGCCCTAAGGAGTCCAAAAGAGAGGTAGTGCAGGGTCATCGACCTAGACATCTTATAAATTTGAGTCCTGGAACACAACAACATACTAGGGTGTCTGAGTCAACTACATCATTTGCATACTATACTCATAAACTACATAAACAGACCATCACTTCAATTCAGAAAAGAAATGCAAATTATAAAGCCTATGCAGATTTGTATAAAAGGGTTCGAGACTTTAACGTAGGAGTCTATATGATGGTTCGGAGTCGTCCGAAACAGTATCCCTCTGGTATTGTGAAGAAATTGCATGGACCTTTCAAAATTTTGAGAAGGATTAATTTTAATGGATATATAGTAGATCTTTGACTTGATTTTGGTATTAGTCCTTCTATTAATATTGAAGATCTGGTTACTTGTAAAGGTCTAATATTTTCTCCTGATAAACTCATGTTGAATGAACCTTCTCCTGAGCGTACTTTTGAGAGGCCTTCTTTACCCCACTTCCTCGAAGAAAACCCAACCATACAACAGAACAAATTGATGAAATTATTAATGATCAGATTGTCTCTACTAGAGATGGTGGTTACCAAAGGTTTCTAGTTTGTTGGAAAGGACTACCTGTGAATTTTTGGATTGATCGAGTAGAGCTCCAATGGTTGGATCCAGATCGCTTAGAGCACTACGAGAGCCGAGGAGGCCTATACTCGACAGGGTCGAGTTTCTTAAACCCCGGGAGAATGATGTGGACATCGGTTCAGGACTTCGGACATACATTAGGAGGCGTCGTTGTATTTCATCGTTAAGGTTCGAGTTGGGCATGTTGACTCGGGTCAAAATAGATCAGTTATCCTAGCTGCTTCTACTTGTTTCTAGTTGTTTTATTTTAGTTTTAGTTATTTAGTCCCATATTGGTTGTAGTGAGATTTCTTCTTTGTTGTCGGCCTATATAAGGCAAAGAAAAAGTTGAATTAGACATTTTTTTGGATGAATTAAAATTTAGCTTTGAAAAGCTCTGTAGCCAGTGTGCTTGGGTGAAAAATCGTAGGGAGGGATTCCCAAATTTGTATTTGTTTCCCATCAAAAACTCTTGGTCCAGGATGCATGCTTTCACTTGTACCAAATCCAACTTTTTTTTTGGAGAAAGGCCCATAGGCTTGCATCATTGCCTCCAGTGGGGGAAAGAAATCCCCACCATAGTGGGAGAAAGAAACTCCCATGAGGGAGAAGGAAATGTGTGGCATACACCCATGAATCGCAAGAATAGTCTCCATTCACGAACCACTAGTCGAGTCTAATGGCCTCTGTACGCCGCGAAGTCGAACCATTGTGTAATACGTCTCTTAGTACAACCTCCGAATTTAGTTCAAAAAATCTCCTCGCCCACACGGATGGAGAGATTCTAACTCACGACCTTCCACAAGAGAAGAAAGTGTAATGCCGCTTGACCACGTTGCATAGAACATCATCAAAAACTTTAAATACTATTTAGGTATTTAGTGTGAATTCAAGAGTGAGTCTGAGGTAACAACTGGAACTCGCTTCCCATAGACATGAATGTTAATATCATAAACTATTACCCATTAATGGAAAATATTAATATTGATAGACTAAATGTTGCAAAGGGTAAAAAGAAAAAAGATATTGAAGTTGTTTATGCTCACCAATGTGTGCAGTTGCTGTTGTTGAATGGGGAAAGTTTGATGCCATGGTCTAAATTCTATAAATAAGTTCTGGAATTATTGCTGCCAAACCCATGTTGCTACAAGGAGGCCTCATTAGAAGGGTCTTTGTTCTTGTTTTTCATGTGTTTACAATCCTTCCTAGGGGAAGAAATCTTTCTTTCGAGAGTCCTTTCTTTCTGGTGTTTAGTAATTGCAATGGTGTTCCTTCTCACTAATACACTTATGCAGTATAGCCTCTCACTATCTGTATTCTTTACCATGAATTTAGGTTGTATTTGTGATCCCTGTGTAAAATATGTATCCCGTATCATTCAGTAGTTATAGCCTTTGCTTGACTTGCTTATCAAATAGCGTCTTTGAGGTTTGTCTTCTGAACAAATTCAATTTGGTGGCGAGTCTAACTCACAGACGAAGTTTGCATGCAGGTCCTTCAGGCAATGATTCAGATGGGTGTCCTGGTTCCTACTGGAGACATGACAGCTGTCAGAAGGACTGCCAAGTTTTTTCTCAATAGGTGATTTACCAGAAATGTAATCTGCGCTGCATGTTAAGAACTATCAAGATCTATTTTTATTAACCTTCTAAACTAATGACGTGTAGCTTTGAAGATCGCCTTGCAGCACAGAGGAAAGAGAGAGAGATGGCAACTGCTGAACTGGGGTTCAAAAAGCAGTTGAGCAGAGAGGAAAGATTAGAAAAGAAGAAGCAAAGACTAGCTGCAATTGGTAACGCCTGCAGTTTTCATTGAGACAGCATGGAGCTTGTCCCTGAACGTTTGAACCTTATATATTAATGCAACATTCAACATTTATTTGCTTTTTGGTTGATTACTTATTTTTCATGTTGTAGGTGAGGATCTTCTAGCAATTGCTGCTGACCAACCTTTCCGTTTTCCAGCCACTTTCACCTTCGTTGTCAGAGCATTTTCAGGTCTAATATTCAAGAAAGAACTCATAGTCAGCTAACATAATTTTATTAGCATCTTTTCTGAAATGTTTATTTGTTTTGCAGTATTAGATGGAATAGGGAAAGGTCTGGACCCCAGATTTGATATTACAGAGATAGCTAAACCGTGAGTATGGTTTAACTATTTCTTGCATCCTCTGTGATTGTTTCATGTTCGCGAATGTTGAGTTTTTCTTATTACCGGATATTGCATCAACTACACTCTCTGCATCTTGTAGGTATGCTCTGGAGCTGTTAAGATTCCGTGAAGCTGGCTTCGAAGTTATTGTGAAGGCAATCTTGCTGTTAATCCTTTCTTTATTTTAAACTGATAGTTTGATACTGCTTGATAATAATGGCATTTCAAATTTTTATTGGTTAATCTCTTCTGTCATGCAGGACCTTAAAAAAAGATGGGACCGACAGTCTCATGCATTCTATAACCTTTTCAGGCAAGCTGACAGAGTTGAAAAGCTTGCGGAAATAATTCAGCGGTTGGTAAGCAAGCTCCTTCTCTGTTTATTTCAGAAGATGCTTTCAGATAATAGCCGTTGGCATGGTTTTCCTTACGTCTTCTGAACTTTTCCGCAGGAGCAAGGTGATCTAAAGCTTCGAGTGCGAGCTTTGGAATCTGAGAGAGCGTTTCAAAGAGTTGCAGCTGTCCAAAAGACAGTTGGAAATGTGAGTTGCAGTTGTCCAAAGTGTATCCCAATTTTTTTTTTCTAATTTCAACTTTTGATAGGAAAGTGTGCTTCCCCTCACTTGTCTATATGCATTTTGTTTTTCTAAATTCCTTGCTTCATAGTTTTGTACTCCTCTATTTAAAGAAAACATGAACTTGTTTGTTACCACTTACAAGTTTGTAATGAGTCGTAAATACAAAAACACGGAAATATAGGATGCCAGAAAGAGGACAAGTATGAAATAATCTTGGTATCACGGTGTTGACAGAGTCTGTCAAAGGATTCTAGCAAGTAAAGTGTCCATGCAACTAAACATTAGTACTTGCATAAGAAATTAAATTCTGCAAATCTGACTTGTAGTTGCAGCAAGAAACTCGAAAAGAAAAAATTATAATGAGAAAGTGAGAAAAATTTGTATACAGCAAGGCGTGCCCACATACAGACACAAAATCCACTCTCTCCAGCCCCAAGGCCAACCCCTTTCCCTGCCGAAAACAACCACCACAACGCACAGCCTCATAAACACAAAAGAGAACTTACTCTCCTCTCCTCTTCAATTGCCAATCTTAGTGTTGCTCGGTTTACAGTTCTTATAAATACCCATGTAGGTGTTTCTTTTAAAAAAAAGGTTAATAATATGCTACTGGCATGATGGCTATAGTTTAATTCTGCTTCAACTGAGCCAACAGTTTGCAAGGAATTGATCTTAGTCGAACGATAGGATCTCCTGTGCTTCCTGCATGTTTGAACTCCCTTTGGCGAGAAAATTTGTGTCTAATCTCCTTCAGTTTTATGTGGATTATTTTCACTGACAAATATAAACCACACAAGATACTTAAATTCATTAAGAGAGACTAGGTGCATTTATTTATCTTATAGAGGGTGCCACTTCTCTAGCATATTTGTTAATGTGAAAACTTCTGCAGATTGGCAGATATAAAAGATAAAACAGAATATGTTGTTCATGTGCTAGCTCCTTGCGCATTGAGTGGAAGACTCTTGTGTGTTTGGAAAAATAACTAGTTATATAAACATGCATATGCATATAGAAATACCTAATGCACAAGATTGAAGACCCAACAAAACCAAAATCACCACATTTTGTTTTGTGGAATGTATACATAAGTCTAGTAAGTAGTATCCAAGGGCTTATCGTACCTAATGCAAGACCATCAAACCCAATATTACCGAGTAAACTCAAAACTCCCGAGAACAGTTGTTGATCCTATTACAAGTATTGCAATATCTGAAAGGACTTAGATGTGAGAGTACATTTGCATTATCTGATATTGCTTGTCCTTTTCTTCAGTGCCTTGGATCTGTGATTGTGCTAAGCTACCTTCTTATAAGAGTGAGATAGTTCTAATCGACATCTAAAAACACTGTATTTCTGTAGGCTGTGGCAGCGGGAAGTCTGATAAACCTCGCAACAATTTGTACCTCAACTCCATTCGGGTATGCACATCCATCAGAGGCTCGCTACTTAAAAAACAATAGTCTTATGTCTAGTTGCCTCTCTGTATGTCTTTTTTTTAATTTAAGTTTTTTCACTTCAAACAGGGTCCTGCAATGACTGCTTACCTGTTCTGTGCATTTTTCGGGCTTCAAGTTCTCTTTGGCCTTCTCAAGGTCAAAAAATTAGATCAGCAGGAGAGATTGATCACGGCACTGCTTGAGTCGACGACGAGGGAGTCTCTAGCTGTATTATAATTTTTATACCCAGTTTTCTCATTTTTTTTTTTTGTCTTGCGCGACTTTCTTGTAGCAGCAATATCTCATATTTAAGTAAGAATATCTGTAAATATCATGTACATGTATGCTCATTGGCTTGAAAATGGGCTGAGGTCTTGTATCACCTTGACCTTGCTCAGTTTTGTCGAAATAAAATTTTTGAGGGAACATGTTTCAGAGAGTGACATGCAATATCTGATCTCTGTTAAATACAGTGACATTTTTTTAGTTATAAGCATCATTTTTTTCAGGACAAGATATAGAGGCTAAAGGTCTTAATGAAGGCATATTGCTCGATAGGAATGAGTGGAGAAAGCTGATCGGTGTGCCCGATCTGACGTAATTCTCTTTTGGTTCATGTAGCTTACCCCAAATACTTGGGACAAATGGCTCAGTTGTTGTTGTTAGTTGTTGTTGTTTGTATCGTTTTTTTCAGGACAATGCTGTATAAGCTTGTTTTGTTGCATTGAGCAGACTTTTCTGCTGCATTCGCTTGGATTCCAATGATCTTCAGCGCGATAAAACAGTGGCCACTTAGATCGACAACACTGGTTCTAGCGAACAATTATCAGGCACGAATTTGTCAACCTTAACAGCATAGGCTAGTGGAAAATTTTAGAGCAGCAGAGAATCATGTAACCAAATCCAATTCACACATCAAAATTGTTCAAAGTTCTATCAGTACATATTGTGAAGCAAAAGGGGAAAAAAATACTACAGCGAGCATCACAATAGCCGAGGTTGCAAGTCTTGATTCATAAACAGACAGAAAGTACAATGTAAAAATTTTAAAAATAGAAATAGCAGTCAGTCAGTCCATATCCTTTTGATTTATTCCTAATATGAACAAGCTTGTTAGATGTCCGAATCTTTCACAATACACTTACTCATCAGAAGTAAAAGAACACTCGATGTGCAATTACAAGTGCTCGAATTAACATAGGAATTGGTTAGGGCTTCATAGAATGCAACACTTTCATGCCTTCTCAGAAGAGAGTGCAATTTGCATATCCTGCATGAAGGCTAACTTACCTGCCAATATAGCATGCTATAAAATAAAGGGAAAGCAACAAAACTTGCTGCAGATGATATCGAGACCATAGCCCCCATGGAGATTCATATGCACACTGAAAATTTTCACTTGGATCCGATATCACCCCGGGCCTATATAATTGTAGAAGACAAAAGGCTGTTGAAAGAAGGCCACAACTGAGTGTGCTTCTCTTTGCTCTTCTTAGATGGGCAGTTGTCACCTCGGTCCTGACAATTCAATGGCATGAAGGTTGTCTGTGGAGTCAAGAATCCATTCAGAGTTGCGATGTGGAGCCATCTCCACCTCAAGACGAACCACCTCCACTTTCTGCCATTCCTCCCATCTCTCGGCGAGGCCATCTCCTTCGAGCATTCTCACCACATCCGACATTTTGGGACGGTCCATTGGGGAGCCCTGAGTGCAGAGGAGAGCAACCTGAATGAGAGACTCTACCTCAGCTTCTATGTAATTATTCTGCAGATCTGGATCGACCAACATTTCTAGCCGTTTCTCTTTAAGAAGACCTTTAACCTGAGAAAGACAGAGATGGTTAATGTTAAAATAGTAAATCACTCATTCAATCCATCTAGATGCTCAACCAGTGAAAATGTTACATTCAACTAATAAAAATTGCCATATGATGCAAATACAGAAATTTAATTATACCACACTTGTGGCTTGAATGATTCCTTATCTTTTCTTTTCTTCTTATTTCCAGTTTAGTGTTCCAGAATCCAGATATATCCTTATTGGGCATAAATATCTTCCTTCGATACTTTGAGTTCAGTGAATCCCTTTTGATATATAGCTCAGGTAATCCCTGATACTTGTATGCTAACAACAATCTCCGGCAATAAGAATTTTTGCATATTTTTACTGAATATGTCTCTGTACCATAGACTCACAGAAACCTAACAAAGTAAAAGGAGAGATAATTGAGTATATGCACCTAACCCACACGTATTACATTATCAATTGCTCCTTGTAGAATTTTAAATCCAGGTCACTACAGAACGATAAGTCAATTTTTCCAGGAAAGTATGCACTCAGTAGATATGCATTTTGATTAAATAAAGTAGCATGATAAGAAAGATCCTAGAAAACAGAATTTGGATAAGCAACTCGTACTTTTAAAGTTCAGACTTTAAACAATAAGAGCTAGCTCAGCTGTTGGCATATATGATATATGTGGCCCTTGGGAACTAAAAACATCCATGTTTGCAAGTTTGCTCATCAATTAGACAGTAGACACAACTGAAATCCATTGCAGTTCCGTTTCTAGAGTTTAGTGACCAAACTAATACTGACAATTAACCTACATATAGATAAGGGATGTTAGGACTTAACAATGCTCCTCAGAACCTAACAATGAACAATAGCTTACAAACCTAAACTGAATGTACTTGATACCTAAACCTTTAATGGAGACATATTGTTTAACCCTCTACTTCTAGTAATTTAAACCAGTCTTTCAAACGCCTCCATCCACAAATAGGAAACATAATGGATGACCCACTACCATAAACCTTTATGATTAAAAAATGCTGAAAAATAATCTATAAACTGCTGAAAGGAAATTGAAGGTTAGAATAGGGCATTACCCAGTCAAGCAACATAACATCATCATCGTTTGCTAGACGAGCAAGATCAAAAGCCCTTTGTCCAGTAATTAGCTCCAGAAGCATGATGCCGTACCCAAAAACGTCCGTCTTCTCTGAAGACTTTCCTGTGGATAAGTACTCTGGAGCAATGTGGCCAATTGTTCCTCGGACAGCAGTTGTCACATGGGTGTCCTTGTAGTCCATAAGTTTGGCCAAGCCAAAGTCTCCAACTACTGCCTCAAACTCTTCATCTAATAGGATATTTGCAGCTTTTACATCCCGATGAATAATCTTTGGATCACAATGGTCATGTAAATAAGATAGTCCTCGCGCAGATCCCAATGCAATTCGCCTACGAGTAGACCAATCCAGTGGTGGTTCTGATGGTAGGCGTTCTACAAAATCCAACAAAAATTACTCTTTAACGTATTCGAGAAATGAGCAGAGGTGCAACTACGTAGGTACGTCATAATTCCAATTGAAGCCTGGAACTCTAAAGTTGTAACATAGGGTCTAAAGTAACCGCCATGGCATTTTCTGTTAGGAGGTGAGAAAATCTCTCTCAAATTCTCAATCTGCAATATCAAACTGACAAATAATCGTAGACTTTGATCAATATTTCCATGAAGCTTTTCCAATTCAGAGTTATGCCCCATACCTCACCCATTTGATTAGGAAAGTCCTGTTAGGTGAAGATAATGAATCAGATAGCACAAGAAATCATTCGGTGCTTGGTACATGACAAAATGGAGACCCAACTTGGGACAGACCTAGCTGTGCCTAACAGCTCCCAGCCTGAGTTCAAATCGGGTTGGGCTTGGTCGAGTTCAGAGTTCAAATCCAACAAGAATACACCTTGATCACAACCAAAAGGCCAGGGCCTGTCTTTTACGTGCAACTAAACAAAATGATCCAACATAAACCAGATAAATTCAAGCCTGAGGGCTGAGATAGTACAGGTCAATCCTGATGCAAAGCATGAATATTTGGGCAACTAGGGCACAAAAAGGTTGAAATGGGTCAGAGTAGGTCTCTACCCAGACCTGAGACCCCATCCACCTAGCATGCATCTTTAAGACTCTAGGACTATATAAATGCTATTGAAGTACCTCTTAAGCATGATGCGACACTCCCATTAGCCATGTACGGATAGACAAGCAACCGTTCAGTGGGTGTCATGCAAAATCCACGAAGACGTAGTAGGTTCCGGTGGACAGCCATGCTAATCATCTCGACTTCTGTCTGAAATTGGAGCTCCCCACCTGGCGTGCGCTCTTCTTTTAGTCTCTTTACTGCTACTAAGGAACCATCCGCTAGTCGTCCTTTGTAAACCTTTCCAAATCCACCTCTCCCCAAAATGTTCTTATTGCTAAAGCCATCAGTTGCAACTTGAAGTTCTCGCAACGAAAACCTTTTGAGCTGACCTAAATGAACTTCTGGGTCCTCTTCAGCTGCAAGAAAAACTAGGCGTTACTATATCAAACCTTCACAATGCATGCCATTGTACTTAGTCAAGAACTAACCAGGTACGTCAAAGAAGTATTCTTGGGGTTTACGACGCCGCCACCAAGCAAACCCAATGGCTGGTGCAGCAAACAGCAAAGCAGCACCTGCAGCAACTCCTCCAGCAATTGCTCCAGTGCTAGGAGCATTGTTCCCTGTTGAAATATAGTTATATAGATGGTTTAGGTGGCCTGCTAGATATGTACTGTGATACAGTCTAACATGCATCATCAGTGAAGTGCACAATACAGGACATTGCTTAATGTGAAATTCACACAGTATAATGTTGATACTTGTTAGAAAGGAAACTGGGGGCCAAACAGTAACCACCTTATATCAGAAGATTCTTTGATTGCTCTACCAGTGAGCTAAAACATTCAACTAACCTCACAACTAAATCACCACGCCCTAAAACTTGGCCAAGGCATGACATTGGAGATAAATAATGAAACCTGATCATCAAATTTATGGTTTACACGAATCTATGCGCTGGAAAATAATAAGTTCTAACAGCACATGATTCTTACCAAAACCTCCCTCGGCTGAAAAAAGAAAATATGTCAATGGAAAGATAGAATATTAAGAAGCAATATTCTTTTTGTTAAGCTGAGTTGGACAATACTTGGACTATCATGGGTGATCGTGTTGACTGTGTTAACTCTATAGCCATAAGCAAACAATCTTCTGAAATTTTCCAGTAAAGTCTGATTCATAAGCATGATAAAAATATGCATGATCTAGTGATGTGAAAGTAAATTGTCACCTTGGGGAGAAAGTGGTGCCGGTGGATTAAAAGGAGGTGGTGGAGAAAATGGAGGAGCACCCGGACACGGCTTTGTCGTACCAGGCCCGCATAAAAGAGGGTTATTTGCAAAACTGTAATGTTGCATGTAAATGGTCAATAATCAATAAAAATCTCAAGATTGTTCGTGAGACAATTTTGGCAGCACACCTTATAGGCGTAAATAATGAAAAGGAGCCACTAGATGGAACTTCTCCCGAGAGATTGTTGTTCGACAGATCCCTGCATGCATATCAATTCTTGATAAAATCATCACATCATAATACATACGCTATTTCTTTTATTTCAAAGAAACAATGAGGAAGAAGCTTATGTGATATAGAGTTCAGAGCAACTTACAGAACTTGAAGTGCATTGATACTGGTTAACGATTTTGGAATCTTTCCCGTTAAGCTGTTGTTATTAAGCCGGCTATCCTTCCGCAAGTTTTTTGAAAGGAAAATTAAGTTAGAAACTGGAATTGAACACAGTTGCAGACAAATTAGATAAGTCAAAAATGGAACCAGTGATTGATATATTTAATTTATGGTAATTTTTCTCTCCAACATAGAAGGTATGAGACATAAAATTACAGTTTTTCTGATAAGTTATATGAACTAGTGATTGATAAATTTAATTTTATGGTAATATATACAGCAGCAAGTTCATATAACTTATCAGAAAAGCGGTATAAATCAATGAACCTTCCAGTCAGAATTGCACAGCCCCCACTTACTGGTTTTCCTTAATGGTTTACTTCCTTGTCATCCAGATGAAAAGCTTACTATATACTTCACATACAATTAAAACCAATTTAGCTTATTTTATCTCCTTAATGATAGGATATTAGCTCATGTTATATCTGTTTCAAATTGCAAATCACGCATAAAATTAAGTTAATCCATAAGTAATACCATGACAAAGTGTTTTTTTTTCAGGGAGTAATTGCTATTTAGAATTTAGCAACAAAGCATAGTAAGTAAGGCCCAAAAGAAACATGTGATATATACGAGTCCAAACTAAAATTATTTCATTCGTTACTTCCTAGCACCTTTTTGTTTGTTTTGCTTGATTAACAATGAAACAATTGTCAGTTCTGTTTGAAATTAGCACCAAGTAGACATGGTGTCTTGTCAACCAATTTTATGTTCGAGAAGCATCTCTAGAAATCAATATAGTAAGATGAACCTGGATGCATACATCCCAAAAAACATGCTCCAGATCAATCTTGGAAAAATTAGAGAAGCATCATTTATATACAAGGATCTAAAAGAACATGCGCCAATCAATCTTGAAAAAGAGAAAGAGAAACAGCATGTATAGTTATGCGGGCAGAAGACAGCACTTGAAACAAGTTATGTAATAAAACAGTAACTTATCATATAAGTGAAGAAGATAAAATTTCTTACAGGAAGCGCAGTTTTGACAAATTCCCCAATGAGTCTGGTATTCCTCCAATAAAACTATTTAAGTACAGATCCAAACTCACAAGGTTTGTCAGATTTCCAAGGTCAGTTGGAATTGCTCCACTAATGTTGTTGCTATAAAGTTCCCTGTTATAAATATAACATAGAATAAATAATTTGCATCAGAAATACTGACAAACAAAACTCCAATTGTTGAGGGAGATTATCCAATAAGTATCCTTTAAATAAGAAAAGTATTACATGGTTAAGGTAAAAGTTTGTCAAAGGATTTGTGTGGAACATAAACATCATACTGCAATTTAAATTGAGAAGTATTCTGAAAGCACAAGTAGTTTCTCAATATTATCTAGATCTTTTCAATTTATACTAATTACTGAAAAGTTAATTATGCACTTGACAGCAACAACCAAGAGAGAAAAAGAATTACAAGCAAAACTTGCTAATTGCATGTCAGTACTCTGCTGAAGCCTCACAATCATGATAACATGAAAATCAGTGTCACTTCAATTTCTGAAATTAAAATTAAAATGAAATAACCATAACTTCTTAAATCACATGTGCTTTCTATAGGAATCACGATAGTTCATGATGCTCTAAATAAGAGTTTACAACCAAGCTTTTTTTAAAAGTTTCCTAATATGAGCCATGAAGTTGTGACACTTGAGAGCATGGAAGTCTATTAGTCCAAAATACTTTTCCAATCTCTGTTAGTCAAAAAATCAGTGTCACTATTAGTCAAGGACACTTGAGAGCAAGAAATTAAGTTCATTCAAGATACTTCTGAGCATACTTTTCCTATCTGTATTAGCCAAAAATATGTCATGGAAGGCTAAAGAATGAGCAGTAATCTGATGTTAGGGTCTCTGAAATTACTTTAATGTTGATATACATCATAATGAATAATAATATAAATTGGTTGCTGACATGTAATATTGAAAGCAAAGATGGAATTCCACAATACATATTCTCCACAAGGAAAACTCAAGACACCATAAGAGAATTAGCACAAACAGATCTAGTCATATAAGGCTATGTGAGGCCACTTCTAAAAGTTTATGTTCAGATTTAGAGGTTTCATTTTCTTTTAGTTTCTAACGTTAGTGAACCTTTAAGGTTACTTAAAATAGTATAATTAACTTGGGATCCGATTTGAAGAAGTTGGTTTGAGTCCTGACTGCTGCAAGTGAAACTTAATTCATCTGTTTGTTTTTGAAGTGCACACTATTTTAAAGTTAACAATATCACATTTCTTTTAGGTCCCAGAGGTTTGTTAAATAGATTAGTGATATTAGAAAGAATTTGGGTCATTTTTGACACTGCTAATTATCTCTAGAAGAAATTACAGAAGCTCTGGGCTCCCTTGGTTTATCAGCAAAAGTTTAGGGTTACAAATGCTTGTGTGATGGCATCCACAAACTTAATTGTTGTTTTAGAAGAATTATGCATGATTTTAGTTTCTTCATAGAGATTTCTATGAAATTGTAAATTAAAGATGTTGGTGAGAATAGAAAGACCACAATGTACATTGTGACATCCAGCGAGATTGCATCCAAGTATTTGATTGTGGTTTTAGAAGAATCATAGAGATTTCCATGAAATCCTACATTCAAAAAAGTTGGTCAGAATTGAATGAAGCAGAAGCAAGAGATATACTCCAATATCACTTGTGTATGCAATATCTCATGACTGATAAATAAGATTGCAAAGGCACTCATAGGAACTGAACTGGAAGTTGAAATGGAAGCTATGTGTATGCTCTCAATTATTACAGACAGAATTCCATAAATTAGCGAGCATATGAAAAATGAGAGTCAAAGGTTTGTTGATTATTTTGCGTGATGTGGCCAGTATAACCAGGGATATTTTAAAAACAACTTAAATGGTGAAATGCAAGTGATATGTTCAAAGGCTGACCATCGGTTAAGCAGTGGAATAGTGAACTTACAGGTACTGCAAATTCTTCAGTTGACCAAGTTGGGGGACCAGTTGTCCAGACAAATTCGCATTCCCAAGATCACTGAAAGAAGTTATGCATCGTATTTATCATCAAATTGAACAGGAAGAAAGAAAATTCACTGAAAATACACAGTTTGCAGGAGGTACAGCTTACACTCTAACAACACTATTGTCACTGTTACAAGTAACATGAAACCATGTACATGGGTTGACAAGAGTTGGATCCCAACTTTGCAGAACATTATTAGGATCATTTAAATTGGTCCGCAAAGTGTGCAAAGCATCTCCTGTCGAAAGATGCGACAGCCATAAGATAATTAGTTGAGATGAAAAAAAGTATGAAATCATAAGGAACAAAAAAAGTAGGATGGAGAACACTAGGAGAAGCAATGATCATCAAAAACAGTTCAGCTGAAAAAATGTCTAAAAGAAAGTACTATTAACAAGAAATAGGAGTTAGAAGACATTCGCAGAATTTCAATGCATGTTTATCAATAAAAAATAACATAATATTATTATAAAAAAAAAAGACATGAACGGTGACTGAGGCACCCTATATTAGAAAAACAAAGGAACTTGGGCAGAAAATTGGTAAGACGCGTGCCTTATATGACAAAAAGGTCTATAGTTCCAAGCATGTCACTGACATTATTTGAGGAACCATCTACCCTATATTGGGAGAGGGTGGGAGGGATCCACCAAAATTTTTAATTAAAAAAATAGAGATATTAGAAAAAACAAAGAATTGTAAGCTGACCAGTACACATGATTGCCATAGCTAGATTTGACCACCTCAAACTTTTATATTTTGTTTTTATCCACTGAAGTTCATAGGAACAGATTGAGTACAGAAGCAATGTGACATAGAAGTTGCATCCTTAATTTCTTCTCCAAAACAATATATACGGTCCAAAACCTTGGTAGAGTGCTAGTTGTTTGGCAGCACATCTTGGTCCAGAGCAGATAATCCCTTCGGTCAGCATAAAGTATGGGCAATCGAGAAGCAATAGACCATGAGGATTTCTGTCCAAATCAAATTTGCTCCAGTATGCTCTTTGGCTGATGATTATAAATTATGAAGAATGGAAACATAACGAGATGGGAAGATGTGCAATGTAAACATTGCAATGGTTGATTAGGTTGCATTAACCACCACCCAACCCCCTCCCCCCACCCACACACTTTTTTTTTTTTTTTTTTTTTTTTTTGCTTTTGACAGACAAGTGATCAACTTGAATAAATCCTAATGATATGCAGCCTAAACGGGAACCTGATTGATTTGCTGGATTCAAATACGAGAGAAATATTGATTAAATAAAGCTCACATCAAGTTTTGACTTTTGAGTACCCAAGACAATATTAACAGTGTAATATCGGTCGATATCTGGCTCGATGTTGCCAATATGGCAGATTTTGCAAATGTTGATAACCGATATTGATGATATTGATACTAAAAATCATCGGCCCAGAATGACATCGATACCAAGAATTTAAAACATGGTATAAATTATTTACAAGAGACCAAACAGTGCTTGACACAGTGAAATAATAGAAACTTTCTGATAGATTATAGGGTTGCCTATCTATAACTAGACTTGCTCATTTCATCCAGTACAATGGGAAAAAAATAAAAAGAAATTATATAAATTTTCAGATTATACTATCTTTGAATGTACATCTATCAGTCGATTCTGTCCAATTCGATAGATGAGATAAATTAAATGCAATAATTATAGAAACTTCCATACAAACTATGTCCGGATTACAGCTATCACTATGCTTTGTCAGTTTATATAATTCCCCAAATAAGAAACCTATTATTGCAAGAACTGTCTAGATGAGGGAAGAGTCTTCTACAAGCTCCACAGCAATGTAACGTGAAATACCAAGTCCAAATTCCTGTGCATGTCTTTTTATTTATCCGGTCTTGGTGTGCCTGTAAATCTCAATACGTGGTATCATATCCTTGAATGAGACACGATATATAACTTGCAAAGTTTCGATATGTAAATTTTAACACAATGCCAAAATATTTAATAAAATTTGGAGTTAACTTGAATGAAATTTGTTACGAATTCATTGCTCATGCTAAGACTCGTCAATCTTTTAGCATCCTCACCAGCTCCAAAAACAGGGTAGCAAACGTACTGCTAAAACTTTATATCCATCTTACAACCTCAAAGTCCAATAACAAACATTCCATCACATTTCAAAATAGTTCCTATCACAAATAAAACCACCATGAATTCTACAAGTAGAGCAGGCATGTACCATAATAACAAGATAATCATCCCCATTCGACTCACAGAAAACATATAAGAAATACAAACATACAAGTCTCAGTGAATAAATTGAAACCCAGTCTTAAAAACATTAAGCTTTAACTAACAACGCCTCAAGTAATTTTTAAACTTCCAAAAAGAACTAGTAGCTGTAATCAAAAGAACACAACTTTATCCACTCAAACCATTTCAACCAACCAAAAAAACCATCAAAATGCAACCCTAAATCTCACCTTCCATGTTGGCCAAAACCGTAGCCACCGGATGAAACACCAAGATCAGCCAGAGGAACCACGACGCCATGTACTCCCCCCTCGCCATTACCGCCGCCATCACCACAGATCCACCCGAGAGCAAGCCCTAAACCTAAAGACCCCCCAAAACTCCACCATTCCGCCTCAAAAGGCCACCAACAGGATCGGAATCCAGGACGGAATCGAGGTGAGAGATGTTCGAAAGAGATCGGGAGAAGATTCGACCAGCTTCTCTCTCTCTCTCTCTCTCCCCCCTCTCCTCTCTTTTTGAATTATATAATTACAATTACAATTAGCTGAAGACGGAAAAAGTGTCCTTTTTCTTTTTTTTTTCCTACTGAAAAGAGTGAGAAAAAATTGCGGATTTCTCTCTCTTTCGGAAGAAAGTTGCAGAGTTTGGAGCTGCCCGAGCGCGAGCTGCCCGCTGCCCGAGATGCAGGAGCTGGGCGGTGACTGTACCCACGATTATAACGGGTCACTTTCGGGTTGGGACGTTGTCGATGTCCGAATCCAATTAGCTGAATTCGATATTAAAACAATATTTAATCATATTAATCGCTAAAGTTAATGTGTAATATGAGCTCCTCAGAGTTGTTTAGTTTGTTAAATGGAAATGCAGCAAATACTAATGCGAGTTTTGTTTTTTGTTTTTTTCTAGTTTCTTCTGGTGTGTGCAAATATTTGTTACATGCTGTAGCA